>JAOBAT010000308.1:0-11039 GCA_026413305.1 Hydrozoanthus tunicans
TTATTATTATTATTATTATTATTATTATTATTATTATTATTATTATCAATACATGTACTAGGCTAAGAAGTGTATTCATTTGAATGAATCCTTATGAAAAGGGTTATAGGCAGTACAACATACTCGGGTGAAGAAAAATTCAGCCCCAAGGATCATCCATGTTTGATTATTCTATACTCCGTAAATTGTTATGTTGCCAGCATGGTGAGTCCCAGTCGTGTAGTGGTCATCACGCCTGACTAGTGGCCAGGAGATGTCCCAGGGGCATTCAAATCGATTTTTTCAGGCAAGTGTGTTGGAAGGTTAAAAAGATGCTATATTATCTATACTTTATATCATAACCATTATTACTATCATTAAAATTTATGATGTATACCGTGTAGCATGAAAATTTTGCGGGTCCTAATTTTTGCGAATTTTACAGATTGACCTCGATCCGCAAAAACTAGTTCCCGCAGAAAAAAAAAACCCCGCAAAATAAAACGCCGGATAAATTAAGTACCTTCAGTCAAATTAAAAACTCTGCTTTTAATGAACTTGTGCCACTGGGGCGTTATAAATTGGACTTAAAAAATAATGCGTTAGTCTGTTACGCAAACATTGTACAAAGAACAAAAAATGTCAAGTGAAAAGCAACTCAGTTCATCAGATTGGTGCGAATGGGTCATCTGAATGAACACCATTTGCTAGGGCGTCTGTGATGCCGCTTTTTTTCCATATATTGTCGATGATCGCGGGATTTTTATGCATGTATTGATAAAAATCGATCAACCAACGTGATTAAAGCTCACGCATAATTGGAGTGCCCATCTCAATTGCAATGTAACTGGTGTTTTGCCCAGCGTTTATCTCCTTCTCAACTTCTCCAGCATTCCCATTCATGTTCGAGTGGCGCTTCTGCGGCGGCCTGCACAGAAGTTGTTTCAGTTCTTGAAACTTCAACTGAACAAGAAAGTATTATTGTCGACTGAATCTGCCTTATTGTGTAACAGTAGGGCATAGTTTTGCATTTTAGTAGGCCATTCCCGGTTACATCTCAAAGTTTAATACTACATCTTTTGACTCGAAATCTCCTCTGCATTCTTACAGTCAAAATGCTTTCTTGTAAAATAATAATTGACAATATCGGTCGTGGAAAACCTCATTACCGTATTAAAGAAAGACTGTTTTGTTGTGTATGGTAGGGATAGGCTTTTGTTTTGTTTTGCCGTTGTTCAGTCCCTTTGTGCAGTAAGATACTACAGTGATTACCGTATCATTCTCCATCAAATGTGTAAGTAGAGTGAACTTTGACTCAACAGACCGTAAAATAAAATTTGAAAATACCTTATTAAGGTTTCTTCCACTTAAATATTCTGCTACTGGAACAGAGAATCGCAAAAATTAGTTCCCACTAGAAATTTCAGTCATCTCGAGCAGCAAAAATTTGTTCCCATAAACCACAAAAAATCGTCAATCCGTAAAATAAAACTCCCGCAAAATTTTTGTGCTACGTGGTAATAATCATAATTATTGCAACACCATCACCATCAGTAAACACTGTAATAATCTATTGCCGTACCCGCAGTTCCTCTGTTCTCACAGAATCAAGAAGATATCGCAAAAGTTCTTGACTGTCTTGCTGCTGGAATCCTCTGAACCGAGGGGCTCTGGAAACGAACATAGTTGATAGAATGTAAAAAGAAAACTGAAATGATAGTAAATTGGTTAACAGGTTTTAGTAGAAACCAACCTGCACACTATCACGTTTGCCACGATCTGATTGGCTAACATACTCACAGTCTATTTAAAGTCCCTATAAAGCTCATTTTTTTAAGTTCCCCATGAAAAGTAGAACCCTTTAATAATAGCAATTTTTGAAAATAAAATCTTTTCTCGCTGTTCCTGTTACATTTTTTAGACTTGAAGCGTGCAATGATGACGTAGCAGGAGGCATATGACGTAGCACGAGGCATGAAACAGAGACAATCTTTTCTATCTCAAAAAATTCAATTCTGGCTACAATAGTCACATTGTTATAACTTTAATCATAGAAATATTCCCTTGAAATCGTTTGAAATAAAAATTTTATGACATTTTACAACAGAAATGAAAATTTTTAAACAAAAACCACATAATTCTCTGCTGCTACGTCACAGGTTACCAGTCCCCGGCCTGCTCGGTCAAAATTTACAATCCAACCTTTTTTAATTAAAAAGCATACTAAGACGTGGGAATTTTCTTTGGTTATTTGAATTTTGAGTTCAACGATGACAACAGTTTTAATCCAAAAAGTAAAAAAATAAGCATGATAGGGACTTTAACAGTTAAGACTACGAGTTCGAATTTTCTATCAATGCCGAGAGAAAATGAGGACGAGTTGTCTAACTGTTTTAGTCAAACTCTACTAGTGGTCTATTGAAACATTTAAAAAAGGAATTTTAGTGGGTTTTAATTTTTAAAAAATAATTTTTTACTCACTGTCTATCAGCCAATAGACCACTAGTAGAGTAGCCTATCAGAAAGCAAGATTTGCAATAGACCCCTAGTAGAGTTTGACTAATGAGCAAAAGACAGCAAGTTTAAATGTTAAAGTTAAAACTTTTAATAATAATTTTTAATCTTAGTCCCTTTTAATTTATTTTAATATCTGGGTCCGCAGTAATTGGCTGCATGGCTGTTGCGGGTGCCCTGCCGAGCTACTTGTTATCCTTCTTACTATACGTTTTTTGTGTGTGTGTGTGTTGTATTTTGTTAATGGCAAAGTGATTAAATAAATAAATAAATAGAGTTTGACTAATGAGCGAAAGACAGCAAGTACCAGAACCATTGATGTTTTTAAGCAAAAAAAGAGCTTGGAATTCTTTAAACTCTTGTTTTAATAAAAAAAAGATTTTACAAAAAGATTTTCGTTTGTAGTTCTTGTCATAAGCATGTGTCTCACCCTATTAAGTCCTCAGTTCAATGTTATTATTAGTCTTGCTGATGGGAAATTGTGGGAGGGTTTACGATATTTAGTATTTTTCCAACACTTGCAATCTTTTTACTACTTAAAAATATTTTTCTACTTTTTGTGTTCAGGTAGTCTACCATGTGGGGGCCTATGGCCTGTTGTAGTCTGCTTCACTGTAGAGATTTTGCGTTATTTAGTTTGTATAAAGTAAAAAGCAAAATAAATAAATAATCATTTTAAATTTAAAGGCAGTATACTGGTTGGTTTTTACTTAACATTTAGACTATTCACTGTCGTTTTCTAGGAATCTAATAGTTAACTTGTATTGGCTCACAGAAAACTCCAATTTATAGTTTAATTGATAAATAGATTTATGCTTAGTGAAACGAAACACTGAATAATTTCTTAGAGAAAAATCCACGACCTATTTTTTCATCCAATCTTTTTGTACAAACAAAAATAGTAATTCTTGTCATAAGCGCTATTACTGTAGGTCTTCAGTTCATTGTTGCCTTTAGTCTTGCTGATGAGAAATTGTGGGAGGGTTTATGATATTTAGTATTAGTCTAACACTTGCAATCTTTTTATTACTAGATTATATTTTTCTACTTTTTATAATGTTTGGGTGGTCTACCATGTATTGAGTTTTCCAGGTTAGCAAAATAATTTTTCCAGGACCCAAACCCTGGTTCTATCTCAGCAAATACAAATTAACCAACTGCAACTTGAGCATACATGCTGTGCCAAAACTATGGCCAGGTTCTTCAGTTTTCGAAGTACAAAATGACAAAAACTGACCTAAACCCTGAGGAAAAGACTTCCTGAAATGTAGTCTAAATACAAAATGTACAATTCCAAGAAAGATGCTTCAGTAGGTTTTGGTTTGTTTCATATAGAGTTGAAATATTTTTCACAAAATTCCAGAAATACAGGGGAAATTTTAAAACAATTTTCCAGAAGATTACCAGGGCTGTGGAAGGGAATTTCAAAACTCCAGGAGTTCTTCAGGAACTCAAGGAGTAGTATAAACCATGGTATATATATAAAGCATCATGGAAAGAAATTTAAGCTTACAGTCTACAGCACTCACTTTTTACAGACTTCATTAAACAGATTCTTGGGATTGATAACTCCTTGTGATGAGCCAGCCTTCACCTCCCTCAGTACTTTCCACAGGGCTGTCGTTAGTGATCCAGGGGGAGTGCTCACTGAGATTTGCTTTTGCAGCTGGAAAATCATTGTAAAGATATCAGTGGTTGAGGGAAGGATTTGGCATGTTGAAGAATGAATGATGAGTAGATGAATGATGGACAGAGAGGAGATGGATGATAGGCAAGGCAAATGGATGGTGTGCATTAAAATGAAGTAAAGATGGATTAAGGGTGGATAAGAAATGGGCAGAGGGATGACACATGAAGGGTGATGGATGGGTGGTTGGACAGATGAATGGTAGAAAGATAGATGACAAGCAGATGGCTGATGGAAGGGTGGGAAATGAGCAGAGGGATGACAGGCATGATGGATGATGGGTGGTTGATTGGACAAATGAATTATAGAAAGATGGCTGACATATAGATGAAAGACAGAAGGATGGTTGATGGACAGATGATGTTTGGTGGTTGGGTAATAGGCAATTGGATGATGAAAGACGGAAGACAGGTAGATAGATAATGGAAGGATGGGTGATGGACAGATGGATGCTGGGTGGATGGTTGATGGACAAATGAATGACAAATGATGGATGACAAGCAGATGGATGATGGACAGTTGGAAAATGGGCAGGGGGATGACAGACATAATGGATGATGGGTGAGTGGGTGGACTGATGAATGATTGAAAAGTGGATGATAGGTACTTAAAAGACAGAAGGATGGATGATGGACAGACGGATGTTTGGTGGATGGATTATAGGCAGATGGATGATGAAAGGATGGTTGGTAGGCAGATGGGTCACAGAGATGGAAGACAGGTAGTCAGATGATGGAAGGATGGATGATGGACAGATGGATGTTGGGTGAATGGATGATAGGTGGATGATTGCTGGACAAATAAGCAATAAAAAGATGGATGGCAGGCAGATGGATGATGAAAGGACTGTTGATACATATACAATAATGTTGGTTATCTGTCTGAGCAGAAAGAAACTGTTCACAGAGGTTAAATCTTTCCTGCACCATACCTCACTGTCTGGTCTAATTACAAAGGAATATTCTTCTTTCATTGCACTGGACAGTGCAACATGTAACAGTTCTGTCTGGCAGAGATTCTGCAGGTAAGTATAAGATAAATATTAAAAAATAAAACAATTTCTTTGCACACTTACAGCACTTCTCATTCACTGATTTACCTTACCTTATAAGACTGGTAAAAGCCATTTAAAAATTTTCATTAAAATATAAATACCTGCATTATTGCGTTGAAAAAACATGTGTTTCCTAGATTGGTCAGGCCCTGCAAATGATTAAAAAAGATGTAAAAGAATCAAAGATCATTTAATGTTATGGGATTAGAAATTTATAACATTAATTACAAAATTTGAAACACTGGAGAAGACTAAAAAATTCTATTTTTTTCATTATGAATGAGTGGGTATGACTTTCAAATGAATGAGCAAGCCGTTCGAACAAGTGGGTCAGATTTTCTAACAACTGAGCAAACCATTTGAACGAGTGGGTTAGATTTTCTAATGAGTGATAAGCTGTTTGAGCATGTGTGTAGGATTTTCTAATGACTGAGCAAACCATTTGAACGAGTGCGTCTGATTTTCTAACATTTTGTTATCGGCCTGCACACATGTGAAAACAGAAAGTCGTTAATGTTCCTTTTCCCATGGAAAGTCACATATGGTCTATTCTGAGTTAGTTTTTAAATAAAGATAATTTAAATATTGATAAACAATATTATCTACCTTGATTTTTTTAGATGAACTCAAGCCGAGTTTTGCCAATTTGCTTCCTTTTGTAACTGTGTCCTTTATTGCATTCTTTTCTTGCTGGTGATCTAGAAAACAGAAACCAGTTATGTGATTTTATTTGCTAGGTAAAAACAAATGAGTAGAAACTTTGTTACAATTATCTCTATGGCTTGATTCTCTGGAGCCTCTTTGTGTAGTTGTGGAGCTTCTGTGCTGCCCTGTAGCTTGTGCAAGCAGAATGCTAAACTAAAAGAAGTAGGTTTAAACTGCCAATTTAATTTTTCATAGCATAACACAGGGAGCCCAGCTGTAAGTGCAGCTGTATGTTATTTTATGTTTATACAGACCTGTCTGTGACCTGGTACTCCAAATGAAAAAAATTGGACCTTAATTTTTGGACAAAAAAACTTGGGACATTGATTTTTTTTATTCATAAATTTTGGTCAAATGATGACAGTAAAAGCACTGGCTTTTAAAAGAGACTTCCAACTCTTGCAATATTAAGTCACAGTAATTGAAATTGAGCTTGTTTTAAACTTTCAGATTTTTCAATGTTTGGCAGTTAAATTTATTTTGGACACCTAAATTTTCAAACCTTTTTTGTGTCTGAAAATTTAATTGTCCTTTGAAATGTTTTCAAAGTTTAAGCACATACTACATTTTACCTGGTACATATTACCTGTTGTCTGGTATAAGTTAACTCTGAAATGATATTACCTATGGCTAAAACCGGGAATACTGTTAAACCGAAGACCTTTAAACTAGGATTCCACTGTAATAACTGTCCCTAACAATATCCCTTTCATAATGATGGTAGTATTTCTGCTATTACTATAAAGACAGTCCTTACCATGAGGTGCATTAAGATTCATGGACTTCAGCAGCAGCCTGATGCAGTTGTGTATATCAGAATCAGGCATCACCATTACCTCATCATCACACAGATAACACCTGATAATCCATACAAACAGCACCAAGTGTTAGTAATCTACCAACCTTTCTTTCAGCTGTACCTCTCCCTTACTTCTGACAGCTTCCCCCTTCCCCAGTCTTTGGTCAGCTGCCTTCCCTCTACTTTTTCAACTTCCCCCCTCTCTCCCTTCTGTCAGCTTTTCCCCTTCTCTCCCCTCTATCAGCTTCCCCCCCCCCCTCTCCCCTCTGTTAAATTCACGGAGCTCTCTCCTTTCTGTCAGCTTTCCAACCCCTCTACCCTCTGTCAGCTTTTTCCCATCTCGCTCCTCTCTCAGCTTTCCCCCTCTCTCCCTTCTGTCAACTTTCCCCCCTGTCTCCCTTATGTCAGCTGTCCCAACCTCTCCCCTCTGTAAGCTTTTCTCCCCCTCTCTCCCTTCTGTCAGCTTCCCCCTCTCTCCCTTTCGGTCAGCTGTCCCCTTTTTCCCCTTCTGTCAAATTTCCGCTCTCTCCCTTCTGTCAGCTATTCCCATTTCTCCTTCTGTCAGCTGTCCCACTCTCTCCCTTCTGTCAGCTATTCCTATTTCTCCTTCTGTCAGCTGTCCCGCTCTCTCCCTTCTATCAGCTATCCCCATTTCTCCCTTCAGTCAGCTGTCCCAACTACTCCCTTCTGTCAGCTATCACCATTTCTCCCTTCTGTAAGCTGTCCCACTCTCTCCCTTCTGTAAGCTTTTCTCCCCATTTCTCCCTTCTGTCAGCTGTCCCCATTTCTCCCTTCAGTCAGCTGTCCCCTTTTTCTCCTTCTGTCAGCTGTCCCAACTACTCCCTTCTGTCAGCTATCACCATTTCTCCCTTCTGTCAGCTGTCCCGCTCTCTCCCTTTTGTCAGCTGTCCCCATTTCTCCCTTGTCAGCTGTCCCAACTACTCCCTTCTGTCAGCTATCCCCATTTCTCCATTCTGTCAGCTGTCCCGCTCTCTCCCTTCTGTCAGCTGTCCCACTCTCTCCCTTCCATCAGCTTTCCTGCTCTCTCCCTTTTGTCAGCTGTCCCCATTTCTCCCTTCTGTCAACTGTCCCCATTTCTCCCTTCTGCCCCCACTACTCCCTTCTGTCAGCTATCACCATTTCTCCCTTCTGTCAGCTGTCCCGCTCTCTCCTTTCTGTCAGCTGTCCCCATTTCTCCCTTCTGTCAGCTGTCCCCATTTCTCCCTTCTGTCAGCTATCCCTACTTCTTCCTTCTGTCAGCTGTCCCCACTACTCCCTTCTGTCAGCTATCCCCATTTCTCCCTTCTGTCAGTTGTCTGCTCTCTCCCTTCTGTCAGCTGTCCCCATTTCTCCCTTCCTTCAGCTGTCCCCAACTACTCCCTTCTGTCAGCCGGCTCCTTTCGTTTACCTTTCCCCTTTCCCCTTTCTCTTCCTCTACCTGCTGTCCTTCCCCTCCCCCTCCCCTTCTCTCTTGTGTAAGCTGCTTTCCTCAATTCTATCATTCTGCTCTTAACAGCACCAATCTAACACTTAGTTATCAAATCTTCAGGTTAAGTAGCAAGTATAGTTTACTATCTAGATCAAAATGATCTGACATTAATTCTTATGAATCACAAGGCACAATTATCGTACCATACAACCCAAGTTTGCAGATGAACCACCACAGAGTGTGACGACACCGACTGATGGTGAGCTAAGGAGTGCTTTGCATCTGTGCTTCGACTACAACCCTTTGAACACAATTCAAATTAGTTTATAAGTTATTTGGTTAAAATGGTTTTAAAAAACAAATTACTTTAACCAATTAAAAAATCTTAAAAACATGTTGAAAAATGTAAATGTTTCAATTTAGACACCAACCTTTTAAAGGAGAAGTGAACAAAATGCAAATGAAAACATAGTTATATATTGAGGGCTTATTTTCAGTAACTTAATAATAGTAAGACTGGCCTTTAAAGTTAAACTTAAATATTCGTCAGTTGCTGAAAACCACTTGACCACCCTTTTTCCCAAGCCCAATGCTCTTCTTGCCATTTTGGACACGATTGGATTGTCAGCTGAGTCCAAGAGACTACATGGCCCTTTCTTTGCAATTGTTGTGCAAGTGCTGGTTTATAGTTTCACACTTATCAACAGCTTTTTCGTATTCACTCCTTGTTGCAAGCTGCCTGCTTGGTAATCCAACTGATCTTTCTTTCACATTCTGTGTCCTTCAGTAACAAAGGTCAACCCATACCTAGCCCTCGACCACAAGAAACCCACAGGTTTTCTTACTAGAAATAACAAACTTGATAATTTACATTACTCAAACAATGAATTTTTCGGCTCTAAATGGGAGAGTTTAACCCTTTCAGCCCCAGACAGTTTATTAACATCTCACTTCTCCTTACATAACTTAAACAAAATAATATAACTGGTAATGAGAAGTTAGGATTTGATCAAGTAAAATATGCTTTGGAAGATGAAAAGTCAAATTCTTTCATACTGTTTGTATAAAAAGTATAGGACTCAGCTGTGAGAATTTACCAACACATCATTTGTCATGCTTGGAGCTTAAAAGGTTAACTGTACATCTGTATCAATTAATAAATAAATAAACACTACAACCATTCTATTAATTGATATGCAATTAGCTTCCTGAAGACTGTTATTGTACCTGGTAGCCACATTTGAGACAAATACAAACACCAACATCTGAAGAATTGTCCTCATTGCAGCCCTTTAAAAGAAATCAACAGTACGTGGTAAATATACTAAGTAGATGTAGATTTTTACATCAAGCTTTTGTTTATTCATTCGATTTCTGACCATGGTAAAATTTATAATAAAGCTATAAAGTTTTAACAAGACTAAGCCCAAACATCTAATAATAATTTCAGAACTGATGCAAACAACAAAACTATTTAATATTAAATAAACATTCATTTAATGATAAAAATTTTATTCTTACAACAAAACTTTGCTGTTACCATTAGTATCAAATAAATTTATTTTAATTAAATAAATATTTTTAATCTCTATTTTTAGGGGCCATTTTTGATAACATATCAAATCCTTCGTAACACTATTTTGCAAGTTTCCCAAAACATGTGCAGCAAATGTCCAAAATTAAGAACAAATTTCAATTATAAAATAACACAATTAACAAGTTTAGGGCTCTCTCTTCAACTCCAAATAACAAGTAAATAGTAGTTATACGCAGCTCAAGTCAGCTAAACAATTTTACTAACTTCTACAGAACTACAGAAGTAAATAGTTTTGTACTGCTTAAATACCCACCGAACATTGTCCAAGCTTCAAATGTGGTATTTTGTTTTGTAGAACTGTACATTTCACTGCCTTTGCTTCATGAGGGCACTTTTTTTGTTCTTTATTAAAAAGGTACAATGTGTAAATAAAAACAACTGTCAGCAAAGGAATGGTAAGTTTGTCACCTTTTGTTAAGTTTTGAATTAATTGTTACAGATTAATTTCAATTTCATCAGTAGAACAAAGTTAGCTTTGGGGGGAGGGGGGGGCAAGTAAAGGAATAATAGCACTTTGAGTACCTGGGGAAGCTTGTTTCTAAAGGAGGTCAGGAACATAAGTACTGTCAGTATATCAATTGATCATTTTGAAAATGGTTTCTTGATATTTAAGGCCAGTTCTGCGCCTCAAGAGGGTCTTATGCATATCGTGCTAGTGGAAAAGTAGTTACTTCCCACTTAAGGACACTTTTCCCCAGAAATCATAGTAAGAATAAAATTTACAAATTAGTACCGCTCTTCCCTCCCCATTCTTTTGAAAATAATATCCTTACTGGGAGCTAAAAAAATAACCAAAAGTCATAATGATAAATTCTCCCTTACTTCTCAAAGACTAGGGTTATTACGATAAAATTGCTTTTCATCTGTAATGGTTTTGTTTATTTGATCACAAGTTCCCTATTTTCTCATCACAAAACATCTTAGTTACTTTGTATTTCAGTTGTGCAAGGAGAAAGTAGGTACTGATGTGTTGACCTGGGCCCCCCGGTTGTACAGGACCAGGACATGCCATCTCCTAGATAAGTGAGTTCTATTTTCAGCAGCAAAACTGTTAGAAAGTTGTTTGACCACATTTATTAAATAATAGGAGTCTTCAATCCACTTTAACAGCCAGGGACAGAGAAATCAAAAAAGAAGCAAACAATCTTTGATTTATTAGTGACAACAACTAGCTTTCATGCAGCGATTAATTAGCTTTAGCCCAGGCTTTATACACCCGAGCCCTGGACAATGGGGTAAATTGCCATTGTCTTTCCCAACTCTAACCCCCTTCCC
>JAOBAT010000319.1:2500-11038 GCA_026413305.1 Hydrozoanthus tunicans
TTTAGGATTCTCTCGATCTTCTGGCTGTCAGTCACAATTTCCTCGTCCATTTCGCAAGATGGTTCGGGGGACTCCAGCTTTAGAGCCACGCCCAGCTCTTCGGAAAACTTGTTCACCTCCTTCAGAAAAGATGAATGCCCTTTGCCTTTAACTCTTTCCTCAAATTTTCGCACTAACTCGATGGTTGGGTCTGTATTGCGGTAGATCTTTATTGCCGCCTTGATCTTTGTGCTCTTGTATTCCTGCTCAATGGAGCGTAGGCCGCGCCCTCCTCTTTTCCGTGGGAGGTACAGTAGCGCAGTGGAGGAAAGCGGGTGCTTCCCACCTCCTTCAACTATGATCTTTCGCGCTTCTCTGTCGATTTGCCTTATCTCCGAGATGCCCCACTGCTGGGTCCGCATCAGATAACTAAGGACTGGTAGTGCGAGTTGGTTGGAAGCAATTACCCTGTTAAAGTCCGATAGTGGGCTTGACCAGATCACTGACATCCTCTGGAGATAAACCTTCGCTGCACACTGCAACACCAATTTCTCTTCTTGTCTAAGGCTTTCTAGAACACCGAGGAACTTGTACTGCACTTCCTCTTCTAACGCTGAAACAACTGCCGCTTGGTCTAGCCTTAACTCTTCTGATGTATCTGCCTGCACTCCTTTCTTAACATGCACCATGCTACACTTCTTCGGGCTCCATCCTAGACCAATATCTTGCATAGCTACCTTTGTTTCCCTCATCACTCTCTTCAACTTCGCCTTCTTCGCTGCGAATATCTTTAAGTCATCGATGTACAGAAGATCAGTTATCTTACTAGTTAGTGGCCTTGACAACTTGTATCCCTCTGTGGCTTTCAGTTTCCAGGCAACTGGGTTCATACACAAAGTGAATAGCCTTGGGCAGAGCGCATCCCCTTGAGGAAGGCCTTTCTTGAAACGGATAACCTCTGAATTCTCACTTCCCCTCTCAGTTACACATGAGATTCTCGTATTCCAACTCGCGCTCAAGTTCTTAATAACGCCCTTCATCCACAATGGAAATCTATGCACGTCCATCATCTCGATAAGCCATCCATGGCTCACAGAATCGTAAGCTTTCTTCACATTTATCCATGCAACACTTAAAATACGCTTGCCTCTTTGGCAGTCAAGCGCAACCATCCTGTCTATCAACAAGTTGTCCATTGTCCCGCTACAACCTTGCTTCGCTCCTCTCTGCTGACCTTCCATAAGGTTGTACTTGTTTAGGTGGTTATCCACGGGCTTGAGGAGACACGAGGTAAACCATTTATAAACAGTGTTTAGGTAGGTGATTGATCTCTGATTATCACTCGTGAAGGCACCAGGTTTGCGAATGAGCGACGTCTTCCCTTCTGAGAACCACGTAGGGTATCCTTCCGAGAGGTCTGTGATTGCCTGAAAGCATATGGTCATGTCTGCGTGCAGAGAGGGAGCTCGTTTCCACCAGTAATTCGCAAGCCTATCTGGAACCGGCGCACTCCAGTTTCTCTTCTTATTCAAGGAGCGAACTGCTTCATTCACCTCTAGTACCGAGTTCTCCTCTACCTGGGGCGGAACACGGTTGTGAAAAGTTGTTTTAACCTCTGTCAGCCACTCAGCTGATGTATTACCGTTTCCTTCACTTTCCCAATGCTGTTTCCAGAACTTACTTGCTTCATTAATACCATTAAACGTGTTCCTGTCCCTCTCCGAGCTGATGTTATCTGCGTACTTGGGACAATCATTATCATCAGAACTTAATTTCCTCATCTTTGCATAAACTCTTCCAGGATCTGTCTTAAACTGTCGGTTGAAGGCGCTTACTTTTTCTTGCTTTTCTCGTCTATAGAATCCTTTCTTGAGTTTCCTTAACGATGTTTTATATTTTTTCATTAGACTCACTAGTTCCGCGATTGAAATTTTCTTACACTCTTTTAACAACAAAGCCTGATTCCTTTTCCCTCTTTTCGTGATTTTTTTATTTCCTTTGAGCCTTTGAATCTTTGATTTTATAATTGATAATTTCTTCCTGATCTCTCCTGTCTTCATTTCATAAGCTTTCTTCCTTTTCTCCGCGCTGGTGTTTTTTGCACCTCCACTTGGATGAGGTGTTTTCTTCCATCCTTTCCATAACAGAAAAGCCATAACAACAGAGTAAAGGGTGCAATTAGCGACCCACAGGTAGCTGAAAGGATTACGCTCGGGGGATACTTGGTTACACCTCATCAGCTCCGTGAGAACGTTGTTGATCTTTTCAACGTCACACCTGCTTGGTTTCTCTTTGACTCGAGTGTCAAACTCACGCCCTTCGTCCTGGCTCACGCCTGTATTAACAGACAAAAGAATCTTTTCCGCCGAAACAAGCAGATCGTTTTCGGTTGCGCTCCAATGACTTTGTGTACTATCCGTATGTAAATCTATGCCTTGATAGCCATCTTGGTGTTGTTCTTGCAAATTCACAATCTCTGTTCCTTCACATTTGTTCTCAGCATTTTGCCTATCCTCTATCTGTCCAACAGATTGTAAAATTACGTTCGATACATTGCCCAACGACATTTCCAGGTATGCCGCTTGATCCCGCAAATTTTGAGGTGTTAGTGAAAGACTCGCGTAACCCGGCAATTCATCCCACAGTTCCTTCATAAGTTGCATATATCCCTTCTTCCGTCCATTTTCATACCGCGGCGGATTGTCAGTCGCGCAGTGCTTTAGCCTTTTTTTACACATCAGCACATCATTATTCATTATGTCTGTCCACTTGATTCTCTCAGCTCTGGTGTTGTTCGATTCTCCCTCCATTTCGCCGTAGTTCTAAATTCCATGTAAACTTAAACAGTCTCAAAAGAATAACCTGTCTAGAGACGCTACCTTGCTCCAGCAAAGCTTTCAACGAGTTGCAAAAGTATAAAAATACTTTCCAGGATTGCGTTAACGCTCCAGACTTGGCCGACTTTTGAGTAGAAACGCTCACTCGGCGAGAAGCTCCTACAAGACGTACACTTTACTCGCCGCCATTATCATTATTCTTATTCTTATTATTTTGTTTACCTTCGAGTCCTGTCCATCGGTACCCTCGGGAAAACAAAACTCTTTCCCTGGGGACAATACATTAAGCTAGTGTATAGTATTATCCGGGTAAGCAAGACCCAGGGTGCTATTTCAACAAACAATTACACTTCTTATGACTCAAGACACAAGCTTTACACGTACCCGGAGCACAGTATCACCTTGGGTGCTATTGCAGAGCCACTGAGCAAAAATGTGAAACTTGCATGTGACTATGCAAAAACTGAATCCAGTAACTGTTTTCTCTTACATTTTCCCGTTTGTGCTTGACATAAAAACGAGTCGGCATAATGTAAGGATTTTAGACCAACCGTTTTCGTTGGAACCAATTTGGACACAGTTTAACCGTATAGATTGATGGAAAAATACTTGATTGTGAATGTTTCGGCCAGAAAATATGAAAAAGGTAGAAAATATTGTCGTAAAACAGTTTTTGTTAATTTCTTTTTATATGATTCAACATTCAATTTTTTATATATGAAAAGCCTGCTTAAGTAGGTTCTTATATTTTTGTTTATTTAGTGAAGGTCAAAATGAGCTCCTCTAGGTTCTTAATTCGGCACTAGTTTTTTATACGGAGGTTTTTACTGTGATTGTAATACGTCATGTAATTTCAGTTGAATTATTGTTAACACAATCGTGATCAATAAGCAAAAACAGCAAGTGTAGAGTTAGTTTAATGACTCAAACGAAGATGCTAAACAAATAAAGCTTGCTAGGAGAAGAGCAATGAACAGCAATCTCCTGTTGATGCTCTGAGTGGGCACACTCGATATAGGGGTGACTGACTCTGTTGTAGTATTATCATCAGCTGCTGTAATATTATCATCTGCTGTGGATGTTTTGTGGCTTGGTGTTGATATACGTATATATTAGTGGGTGTCAGGATTTTAGGTTTGTTGGTAAAACGTAAGGTAGTAGGATCTGCTGTTGGCGTGGTGCGGTCCACGAGTGCGGCCGTTGACGGATTGGTCGTTGGTTTCACAACGCCAGCATGTACATCGTTGTTACATAGCTTTTGGGTACAACATGATCCGGTACAGTGTGTCACACCACTGAGCTCAGACACAAGTTGTGCTGCTATTTGACATGTGACAGCAGCACAGTTGGGGCTATCGCTGAACGTACAGCTCCTAACAAAGACTTTGCTGCCGTTCTTCAAAGTTCCATAACCTGTTAAAAAGAAAATAACTTGAGTTTACCTGTCAAGTTTGTTATAAGGTCTAAAGTTCTGTGCTGATGCCGATGACAATATTAATGGTTGATGATGATATCGATGTTAGTAACCAAGGAAATTGTTCTGGTCACGGGCACTGGGATAATACCAGTATATAGTTAATGATTGATAGTGAAGTAGCTAGTATTATAAAGACTAGTGACCGTTATTTTCACCAAATTACGTCGAATTGTCCTTTACTATTCGTGACAAATGCTATAGCTAAGTTGCTACCGTTATTTTCACCAAATTGTCATTAAATGCTAGTTACTAACCGTTAGATGGGGTTGGCGAAGCCACGAACGAATTTACTTTGAGATCTACCGCTACCAAAGCATTTTAAAAATCTGAATATGTACTTACATGCATGATTTTCCGCAGAATTGTCTGTTCTTTCAATTAATCATTCCCAGCTGTGCGCTGCGTTATGGCGACTCTACGAGCCGCCACATGATGGTTACTAACATCAATATTATCATCAACCATTACTATTGTCATCGGCATCAGCACAGAACTTTAGACCTCATAACAAACTTGACATCTCTATCTTCGCTATAAGCGAGATCCGAATTTTAAAATGACAAGCTCGAAAATGAAATATAAAACCGCCGGCTCAGCGAAAATCATGCGGCGGCACGTAGATATAGCGTCCCTTAAGAATTTGAGGAGCAATTGAGGTAAAATCTATTCGCGGGTCATGGATATCGTTTGATGGCGTACTTCTGATCACGTCGCCATAACGCAGCGCACGGCTGGGAATGGTTAGTTGAAAGAACAGACAATTCTGCGGAAAATCATGCATGTAAGTATTTATTCAGATTTTTAAAATGCTTTGGTAGCGGTAGATCTCAAAATAAATTCGTTTGTGGCTTCGCCAACCCCATCTAACGGTAAGTAACTAGCATTTAACGACAATTCGGTGAAAATAACGGTAGCAACTAAGCTATAGCATTTGTCACGAATAGTAAAGGACAATTCGGACGTAATTTGGTGAAAATAACGCTCACTAGTCTTTATGATACTAGCTGCTTCACTATCAATCATTAACTATATACTGATATTGTCCTAGTGCCCGTGTTCTGGTGATGTTTACGATGAAAAAGGCAATGATGTTAATACGTCGAAGGGAAACTGAAAGACGAAATTTCAAAAAAGTTACTTTTCCTGAAACAATTATTTTAAATAACGCTCTTTGGGTTTGGTAACCAGTAACATTACTTTTGAAGTGAATAGGTTTTAGGTTTTATTTGTTATTTGTATACGAAGGTTACACCATCATATACATGCACCATTTTTTTGTAAGACAGTTAAACGAGGTGAATACTGTGTTACTTATACTACAGTGGAATCCCGGTTTAACGATATTTCTAGTTTAACGATGGGGATTCCGTTCCCCGAGAGCAAAATCTTTCCCGGTATAACAATAACAAAACAAACTTTAATTACTAAACATCAATGCTTCTGTCAACAACCATTGTTCTTGATTACGCTCTGAGCAGACATGAATGCTGATTGATGTGTTTTAAACCGCTTTAGATCATTGTTTATCTGCCTTTTGTTCCTTGCTTTTTAACAGTTCCCTTAATTTTAAGAGTAAAATCAAAAATGCGTACGTCACCTTTTTCCCGGTATAACGGTATTGTTAGAAATTTTCCCGCAAAATCGCTATACCGGGAATCTGAGTTTAACGATATCCCGGTTTAAC
Organism: Hydrozoanthus tunicans; assembly: GCA_026413305.1. NCBI lineage: Eukaryota > Metazoa > Cnidaria > Anthozoa > Zoantharia > Hydrozoanthidae > Hydrozoanthus > Hydrozoanthus tunicans. The sequence continues at coordinate 8,478 of JAOBAT010000319.1, forward strand.
GATATAATTTGACGTCCCCATGGTATATCGTTAAACCGGGATTCTACTGTAACTAGACCGTGAACAAAGTAGCTAAAGCTTTGGGGTTGATCGCTCTAACGACGTTTAAAAACGAACATAATCAGCCGATGATGCCATTGAGCGATTCTGCAGCTGGTAACACGTCAAGTATTAAATATATAGCTACTGCAAGCTGATCAAATACTTGGTGTATTCTTTTATGAGAGAGAACCTGAATAAGTTTTTACAGCTAAAGTGGTTTTATAATAAAATGCTCAAATGGTACGTTGTCGCTGAAGTCACGGAGTTAAAAAAACCGTTGACGTGAAGAACTTTTTGTCTGGACTTCTGCTTGTAATTGCTTCACAATTTCCATTCTTTGTTTACTATTCTATATAGATTCAGCAGCTTGGCCATGCTGTGGCTGTTAGGAAACTTACCCTGGAAACATGCTTGCATCGGAAAAAATGAACGGCACAAGTCCGGACCCTGTGGTTGGCGTTCACAACCTGGACCAAAACAGTTGTAACAATGTATTCCAATGACTGTTTCTAAAATGAATGAAAGGTATTTTGTCAACCTTAAACTAAACAAATCAAGTAAAGAATATTTTGTCCCAAATGGATACAGTATACTGTTAATGCCAAATTAGAGAAGAATTTATAAATTTGAAAACTATAAACCTTTATAAACATTTAACACTATAACGCATGAAGAAAAAGAATTTACACAAATCGTCTAACCTCCAATTTCAAAAGTATGCAACCAGTTGCCTCTAAACTTGGTACGTATGTGTAATAAGTCTCTAGTTCAATTCCAATTAAGCGTAGCTACGTGGCACTTTATTGGTTTCTATGGCAACCGTAGTACAGAAACAACATTACCAAGCGCAAAATCGGTGTTTTTCAATGTTATTCATCTAATCTATATAAAATTTTGCACTTTTAATTGATATATATTAGTGTCAAGTTATCTTTAATTTCAATTTAAGCCAGGTGATCTCTTATTGGTTTCCATGGTAAAGAAATGTCAAAACTGCAAAACTGTTGACACCAAAATGTTGCAAACGGTTAAGATTGTAATCAATAAAGTTAATTATTGTGTCATGACAACGTATGAAAAAATCCGAAATGGTGGCCATCAGCCTCAAGTTTTGCATTTTGTAATTTGTTTTAAAAATTTCTAAAACAACAACTGATAACCACAAACATGAATTTCTAAGTAAAACTACTGAATTTGTAACAAAGACAAAAAAATAAGTCATTTTTTAAGGCAGAACACCGGTTTTGAAAGCAAACAACAAGTTTCGTGGTTTCCTGTGGTGGTGTCATCAACAATGACGTCAATAAATGAAGTTCAAAAGAATTGTTATTCATCAAAGAACAGCTGTGCGGAAGTTTTTGGCAATCGAATAAGTAGCACGTTTTTTTTATCCCCAAATTATTTATATGCTTTTTTTGCCTAATAGGCTTAAGATATTTATTTATTTTCCCCATTTTTCTGCTTTTGCCCTCCCGCCCCTCACCCAATCATTTTTCTAATGGTCCGTCCCTAATTTACTTACAACAGTTCAAAGGAGGTCAGAACCCGGTGTCGATCCGAGTACCTCTATAAACCCTAAGGCGGGTCAATGAACGAGTTCAATTCTATGCGATGGAGTGAAGTTCGACGCTTAAACCAACTGTAAAAAAACTAGAATGGACCACGTTAAACCACGTTTAAGACAAGTTTTATTTATCATATTAAAGTTCTGTTTCATAACTATAATGAAACAAACTTATATCATTTTCCTTGTTCCTGAACGTAACTGAGAGTATTAATGTATTAATGGGTTTGGTTAATAACAATCTTTGTCGCTTACCTGCACACACAACGAAGAGAAAAACTCCGATAGTCAGAACGAACATGGCTAATATTTTTTGATACACACGCTTTAAGTGCTGCTCAGTAAATGAGAGTTCCGTCTTCGGAGAAGTTGCTGCACTTTAATTTTCTATATTCGCTTTCTATGAGCACTGAACTTTCATTGGCGGTTATGAACTAATCGAAAACACTTTCACGGACTTAAAGAGTTTCATGCCAGCAGGAAGTAAACAACTTGCGAACGCTTAACGGGCCAGTAACTTGATTCAGCTTTTTGATCGCAGGCCAAAACATGATTTAGTCAAATGAATGAACCTACAACAAAAATGAAACTCTACAAGAATCTATTTTTAGACCTAGCTCAGAAAGTTAAAAACTGAGTAATGTTGTCATTCAGTTGTCATACAATATAAGGCTTCACTCGAAGTTTCATTTTATTAATTACAATAAACATAACACATATTACAATAAACATAACACAGATTTTTAATTTTAATGAAATTTGTGAAGTTTAAATCGAAGAGAATGGCTGTTTTTATACCGGAGGCGAACCGTGAGCATTTATAATAATAATATAATAATAATAATAATTAGCATTTATATAGCTCTCTTTTCCATGTAGATATGATCAAAGGCGCTTAACAATGATTTACAGATGACTCTGGTATTGAGGGTCTTAGATAGTCCGCTATATACGG
>JAOBAT010000330.1:0-11038 GCA_026413305.1 Hydrozoanthus tunicans
ATAGCTTAAAGTGCCTAATAATGAGATGAAATATTTCGTTTTGTCAGTGATAGACCTTTCTGAATGGGGAGCAGCAATGAAAAAAAATTCTTTCATAACCTTTTATGGTTTTTGGGATGTTGTCATTTATTGTTAACAGCTGATGATAACAGAACTTTAATTGTTGGGCAGGCAAATTTATAATTGTTTTAAGTCTGCTGCCAGTCGATAACCTTTGGATGAATTTAAGCCAAACTTGGACTGAGGATGAATCTGTGTGTTTTCTTAAGAACAAAGCTGAGTCTCCCTTTTTTATCCCCATGGAAACAAACTTGGTTCCTGAGACCCCCATTTAGTACAATAACAAATTTTGTGTTGCGAAAAACTTTCACCAAAGCAATTCATAAGCCAATTTTTTTCTTGTTTTCTTTTAAATGAGGTAAGAAAAATAGAAATAATTGTAATATATGTTGCAAAACTTCTGGTTTGATAAAAAAATACTTATAGTTTATATCTTTTGGAGCCCAGAACCCAGTTTGTTGCCATGACAACAAAAAGTAATTACCATTCTGAAGAACACTTCAAGATAATATATCATCAGTCCATGTTTGGCTTAAATTCATCCAAAGGTTATTGACTGGCAGCAGACTTAAAAAACCTTAGAAATTTGCCTAAAGTATCATCCAACAACTGGTGCCATCAGTTGAAACATATTCATCTCATGAACCTTAACTGACATAATTATGACATAAAAATTTCACAGCTACTCCTTCTTTAGCTAGGTCGACGTCTATCCATTGATGTAACAAAATGTTTCGAGCCATAGTCTCTTTTAAGCCTGGCCATTTATATTTTTCCTTCTAAGTATATTCTAAATTAGATGTCTATCTAGAAAATCTTTACTCTGGGGGTTAAGAAGAATTTCCCCAGCACCTCACTAATCCTGAGTTGTCCATTTAAACATTTTAGCTCAAAACATGGCAAATGTACCGTGTTCACTTGTTAAATTCTGCCATCTAATTTTTATTCTTTTCATGTGAATCAGCTAACAAGAATTTGCTTATTACAAAAAGGCTTAGTTAAATGTACCTGTGGTGTTGTGAGAGCAGAAGTGGAACTAAATGGGTCTCAATTAAGTTGCATTTCAAAAGTACTTAATCTATGATTTTTTTTGTATGTATACAGTTTTTAACAATTTGTATTCTTTTAGGCTGTTCCTGTGTTGACCGATGCTGGAAGCCAAACCAACTGGTATGCTAATTAAGCTCTACAAGTGTTGCTTTTATGTGTATTGTTTTAATTTATGTCTAACCTTGATTTTTATCCCAAAAACCCCTAAAAATATCAGACTGCTGCTTTTAATCCTAAAAAGGTGACAAGCAACCCTTTTATATCAATAAAGAGGAGTACTCCCTCAAACCCCCCCCTCCCCCCTCCCCCCCAGAAAAACCACCCTTACTCTCTTACTACCGACCCAATTTGTGTTAAACTTTAAGGAGACCATCCACTCTGCTTGCATAGTGTTTTTAATTGTGTAAGTTTTGGGAGTTTCATTGCTCAACACTAACTTTTCAACCTACTCGACATTTGTAGTGGCTAGTAACAACTTGATGTTACTAGCCAAAGAAGAGTCAATGTGTGAGAACTGGGGCTAGGACAAAAAATGTCAAGCATTAGAGGGGTTGGGTTGATTTATAAACTTGCCCTCGCCCCAGTTCTTGCATTTACTTTTCTACTGATGAACCAAAGCAGAAGAATGGGGACTGTTCACAGTCAACTTACTCAAAGTTTTATGTAATGTGTATGTACGACAATTGGGACAATAAAACGCTTGTATGTCTCTTTAGGAGAAAGCCACGGAATGCATTCACGCAGTACGAACCGCGCACTGTTACTGAGACAGAAAAGGAGCGTGTTGTCAAGACTGCAGATGTTAAGGAATTTATACAGTCAGTGGCTCCAAGGTAAAGAGATTTTTACAAAATCAAAGGATGCAAGTCGTCTGTTCGACATTGCTTGCATGAGTTGTGTTTTTTAGATATGAGTTAAAGTGATGCAAAGATTGCATTTTCCACGTATGTATCGTATTCGTTCTAGTTAATAGCACCCACCAAAAGGTGAAAAAAAGAAAATTTTCCAGCATCCTGCCGCAAAGAGCCGCCCACCCTACTTTACGCCCAGGGCGCTAATCAAATATCTTAGGGCATTAAAGAAAGTTAGTTCGAACCAGTCTTCCCTTCATAGCCGCAACGAGACAACACGTTTACAAAAGACACCCTTCCCCTCGGGAACTGTTAACCGTTGCTCGCCAGAGATGAACGAAACAGGGAATAACTTATCCAAGTTCCGTATATTTTCCTGCAGGTTTGAACTGGCGCTGCAGCAGAATGAAATCGTGGACGTGTTTTACGATGACTATCTGAACCTGGCTGACGATGACACGACTTTCGGGAGTAAATCTGACAATTACCTTAAGGTAACTTAGCACCTCCGGACCTAGAAATGTACGGAATATGCTCAGGTACCAAGATAGTCGCAAGGAAACAAAGTGTATTTTTATTGATTTAGGTAGTTTAAGTGGTAAGTAGCGTTCGACGAATGGGAACGCAATCTTGAATGGCAATTTTTCCTACATGTCACGTAATTGCTTAACTGTACGTATGAAGTGAATTTTTTTTTTATTTCAGTGGGACTGAGGAATAGCGGTAAAAAAAATTCAAAATATTTTATGTTTCTTGAGAAATTGAACATTTAAACTTTTTAACTGATGACGTCACGAGTGGTTCCGACTAATTTGCATTTTTTCAAAATCTGCTGCCAATCCATAACCTTTGGATGAATTTCAAGCAAAGTTAACCATGGTGACTAATGCAGATCATGCACGGGTAATGTTGTAACAGCTTGCGAAATCCATATTCTAGCAAAAGTACTCGACATTTTCAAGAAAACTGATTACATGTAAAAATATGTTAGGAATAACCTGCATAAGACGCGCTTCAGAACTAATTTCGGGAAACATTTGTATCTAACACGGCTACAAACGCTTAGAATGAAGTACCTTACCAGAACTCAGTAACCTTAAAGAGCATATGACACGAAATCAATTTTACACTTTTCAAAAAGTATACTCAGTATAAAAACACTGGTTTGCCAAGTTTGAGAAACATACGATGAAAGTACGTTAAGATACGGCGTGTAGAATTTTGTATTTTTTATCGCTAAAATCGTTCCCTCCAAAAGACCAACAATATGACGTAACAGGTCACTTGCGTCTCGCCTATGGTGCCACGAAGTAAAGTGATAAGACGATTTTAAAACATCCCTATTTGGTAGAGTTTTCGATAGAAACTCTATTAGTTACAGTTGTTTTAAAACCGGTTTCGGATGGACCGAGTTAGGAGGGACGTTTTCTGTTAAGTCATGTTGTTGGTCTTTTGGAGGGGGCACTTTCAGCGGGAAAAACTCAAAACTCTGCACGCCGCATCTTGGCCAACTTTCATCATACGTTTCTCAAACTTGGCAAACCAGTGTTTTTTAAAGTATACTTTTTGAAAATTGAAAAACTGATCTCGTGTCATATGCTCTTTAATACGACCTCATACCTACACAATTACCTAAACAATCAACCGTTTTGTTGGTCTTCTCTCTTCACCCAGGAATACCAGTCGTTCACTGATTTACTCTACAGCAAACAGAAGACCATCACCAGTATCGAATGGCATCCAACGATAAGAGGTTGGTGTGCAAAAAATTTCCTGCAGTTTTTATTTTCCTACTACCGGACTTTCTAAGACCCTCCATACAAAAGTCAACTGTATTGCCTTATAAACAGGTGTTGAAACGTCGTGATTGGGAGCTCTCGTATAGCTTTGTATTTCCATTTATTTACTTGTTCAAGATAGCTTGCGAGCAGACGGCTTCGATTTAAGGCCTCCCTTATAAAATTTTTAAATAATTACAGATTTAACCAGGGCTTAACTAGTTCCTTTATTGCGCATACTAATTCAATACCATACATCAAGTAATAGCTCTGCGGTACACTGGGAGTGACAATCCAATACCATATTTGTCAGACTATGAACCACCTAATAATTTTCTCGTGCTCTCATTGAACACTTTTGCATTACATGAACCCATGTGCTTCCTAAAATACGCATTTGGAGTTTTAGTTTGTTTGTTAGTTGTGCCGTGAGAAACAGCTGTCCAAAGTAAATCTCTAATGGGTAACGCCCGTTTACGTTGTCGCCTCGGCCTTATTGCCCAATAGCAGAATAGGCAATAGTTTAATAAAAGGCAGTAGCTTTTGCTTCTGTAACTTATGCTTATATCAGAGTTTCAGATAAGGGCCTGCGAACGGTGAATTCTTGACCTTTTAGGAATACTCACCATAGTTTCACAGGCTTTCGCCAGAGTAATAGTGAATTTGAAAGTCCTAAAACGTGTAATCAGACAAAATGTAGCCAATGCAAAATGCATGATGTTTGCAAATTGTTCATGTGTGTGCTGAGCAAAAATTTAGCCAAGTCTTTCTGAAATGACAACGTTTTTTAGCTGCCATAATGTTTAAATTTTTTAGCAATACCTAAAAAAGTTAAATGAAATCATGTTATACATTAACAACAGCTCCACGGCTAGTAAAGCCCCTCATGGCCAGCACCTTATAATGTAAATTAAATTTTTTTTAGATTTAATGTAGCTACAGCCGAGGTGAAATAAACGATTGTTGTTGAAACAATCTGTTATACAACAGTACCTTTACGATCGTCTACTGAATGCAGCGTTGCTAGATGCAGGGTTCGTCCGGGTCCTTAAAAACCTTAAAAGTTCTTAATTTTCACTTTCCAAAATTTGAGGCCTCAAAAGTCCTTAAATTCTACAAAAATCAGTCATGGTCCTTAAATAAGTCCTTAAGTTTTTGCTTTTTCACTGAAGTTGGCATTTTGTTTGAATCACGAGTCATGTACTTAGCTTACAAATAAGTTGTTTGTTGAGTTTGAATGAAGACTACACTGTTATGTTGTCATGAAAAGTGCACAGTAATAATTGTGCTTACGTAATGCCAAATCAAACCTTTGCAGTTCTATAGACTTTGATTTCGGGTCCGTGAATAACAACAACTAAAACGTGCCTATAACTATATAACTGTGTCAAGGAAAGACAATATCGTAAAAAGTCATGTTTTAGGTCAGTTCTGGCTGTTAATGTCCCATGGCTTAGGTCCTCAAAAACCAATAATCTTACCTTAAAAAGTCCTAAAAAGTCCTTAAATTTTGCTTTGAGAAAAGCGGACGAACCCTGTAGATGAAGATGCTACTTGCGGAGTACTTAACCTGGCTGCTGATTGTATTCACCCTGCTCTTGCCTTGTACAGGTATTATCGCGGTAGCGTGTGCGGAGAGATTGTCCTTTGACGATCGGGTGGAGCAATCCTCCCGTATCCTGATGACCCCATCGTTGATTCTTATCTGGAGCTTTTCCGACCCGATCCATCCTTTGGTGAGTGCTCTCTCTACTGCGTTGTCTCGGCCTGTGAATAATAAAGCGCAAGGATTAACTAACGTTTTTTTCCTTCTTTTTTAGACGAGAGTACTCGATTTTGTCTCTCGTCCGTAAAAAAGAAGAAAAGACGTTAAAGAGCATATGACGCGAAATCATTTTTTCAACTTTCAAAAAGTATACTATAAAAAACATTGGTTTGCCAAGTTTGAGAAACATACGATGAAAGTACGCCAAGATACGACGTGTAGAATTTTGAATTTTCCCGCTAAAAGCGTCCCCTAAAAAATACCAACAAGATGACGTAACAGGTCACATGCGTCTCTTCTCAGTCCATCTAAAATGGTGCCACCAAGTAAAGAGATAAGTCGATTTTTAAACATCCGTAACTGCTAGAATTTTCGATAGAAACTCTATTAGTTACAGATATTTTAAAGTCGATTTTAGATGGACTGAGAAGAGAAGCATGTGACCTGTTACGTCATCTTGTTGGTATTTTTTAGGGGACGCTTTTAGTGGGAAAATTCAAAGTTCTACACGCCGTATCTTGGCGTGCTTTCATCGCATGTTTCTCAAACTTGGCAAACCAATGTTTTTTATAGTATACTTTTTGAAAGTTGAAAAAATGATTTCGTGTCATATGCTCTTTAATGGACCCTAATACTCGATTTTGTCTCTCGTCCATAAAAAAGAAAAGACATTAATGAACCCAAATAAGCACGAAAGAGCTGCAGAGACCTTCAGTATGAGCGCGCGAGTGTAGGTAGTGGGAGGTCTGGGTCGAGAGCCAGTGTTGAAACCGTTTTCAGTTTGCAACATATTTCGTTTAAGATTTTGAAAACAAAACGAGTACGGTTTCGAGTTGGAGAGCGTGATGTCTTTATTTTTTAGAACACACCCACTAACGTTACATGGAAGATCAGTTCACGGTTCTCGTATAAAATATACGCAAGTGATAACATTGATGGCGACGAGTGTTGTTCTTTTTGATAGCGTTTTATAGTTTAATTTCGCATAACAAATAAACTAGAAAGAGATTTCGCACGGAAATAAATTGTACATGGAAGGCAGTTGTCGATACTTCGGACATTGCAATTACGATGTTTTGAGACGTAGGGTAGGATTCTTTTATCAGTAGTGGTCATAAACTATTACGTTCACTGTTCCGGCGCACTGCTCGTTATTTTCAGGTTTTTGTCAATTCTACAAACATCCCCCCCGTGTTAACAAGAAAGAATATATCGACACAGTTGCGTTTTTTACGTTTGAAACAACCAAAGCATGTCTATGTGCTCTCTTACAGATATAGTTTTCTCGCGCTCTCGACCAATCAGCGTGCGAGACTCACCGGTGTCACTTTATAACAGTGTTTATATACCCCCACAGTACAACGCCAAATATACCCCCTGGGGATTATTTGTGGGGACGGCCTTATACATGAAAGGACTTTTCGCCCCAGGCCGCCCTTTTCTAGAAAATACATAATAATTATTAAAGTCCCTATCAAGCTTAAATTTTTACTTTTTAGATTAAAACTGTTGTCATCTGTGAACTCAAAATTCGAATAACCAAAGAAAATTTCCGCGTCGAAGTATGCTTTTTAATCAAAAAAATATTGGAGTGTAAATTTTGACCGAGCAGGACGGGGACTGGTAACCTGTGACGTAGCAGCAGTGAGTTATGTGGTTTTTGTTTAAAAAATTGTATTTCTGTTAAAAAAAAATATTTCAAACAATGTCAAGGGAATAATTCAGATTAAAGTTATAACAATATAACTATTGTAGCCAGAATTGGATTTTTTGAGATAAAAAGGTTGTCTCTGCTTTATGCCTCGTGCTACGTCATCATTGCACGCTTCAAGTCTAAAAAATGTAACAGGAACGGCGAGAAAAGGTTTTATTTTCAAGAATTACTACTATTAATAGGTCCTTCTTTTCATCTGGAACTTAAAAAAATAAGCTTGATAGGGACTTTAAAACCTTAGCCTGAAATGGGGGGTCTTCATTGTTAGACATACTAACACTCTTTCAAAATGTTGCATCTCGAGCACTGATATACAAAACTGTTGATCTTATTTTGGTTTCTCTTGTTTTCAGCTAATGCTTGAAGCGCCAGATGATATTTTCAGCTTCCAGTTCAACCCGTCAGATCCCAACATCATCGCAGCGGGCTGCATCAATGGTCAGGTAGGGGGAGGCCTGTGCTATAACATTGTTTCCTTGGTTCTTCGAACATCGTTATTTTTTATCCCAAACAGATGTTCGATTAACCACAGTGAGTTCAAACGTGGCATCGTCCACGACGTGTCAAGCACAGTCTGCTCTGTCATTAACAAGTTTTCGTGAATTTTGTTGACAAGTTATATTGTGATTGTCATGAGTGCCAGACACAAAAAAAATTTCGTTTCTGTCGTAGTTTGTTTTTCTCTTCAGTCAAGCTGAAAACTACCTTTTTGGGGGTATGAAAAACGGTCAAAAGGTCACCCTCGATCATCCAAATTTTCGGCATGGCCGCACGGCCCCTTTTTAGGTATACAGTAGTTCAGCCTGTTTGGGTAACCGCGGGTGCACTTTACCAGCCTCATTCTGCCCAAGACAGCTTATCAACACCTAACTTCTTCTTACAAGAAAACAAGAATGAGAATAGATTAAGCAATCTATTGATGATAAAAGGGATCAACACGATTACTGATGATGAAAAGGATCAAACAATATATTAATGATGAAAGGAACAAGCGATTATTGAAGATGAAAAGAATCAAGTAATGTATCTGTTCAGTTGATGAAAAGGATAAAACGATCAATTGATGATGAAAAGGACCAACCAATAAAAAGGACCAGCCAAAAAAAAGGATCGAACAAAGTATTTTTGTTGAAAAGAACTTTGACCTCCAATTTATTAACCATTACTATTATAGTTATTATTAGAGTTTGCCTTTATCGTTATCAATGTAACTATTGCAAGCAGATTTTACAAATGACAATTGTAGTTAGACATGCTTTGCACGATGTTTGAGTGTTTTTAAAGTGATTCTACTAAACACGATTTTAATGTCGACGGCCTTCTCTGTTACTACAGGTGGTTTTGTGGGACATTACACAGTGGAGCGAGCGGCTCAAGTCCCATCGCCAGGCACAAGGCCAGACTAAGAAGAACACCATGAACTCACTGGTGGGTACAGTCAAGTTCCTATAACTAAAACCCTCGCTAACTCGATTCTCCCGATAAATTGAACCCTCGCTTAGCTAACTCGACTCCCCCCCCCCGATAACTCGGATCAAACATATATCCCACCGTAATTATTTACAGTAAATTTAGCCTCGGCAAGTCAAACTCCCGATAATTCAAACCCTCATTATCTTGAACCTTCCGATTACTCGAACCCTTGCTATCGCGAATTTCCCGACGACTCGAATCAAAGGTAATTTTATACTTTAAATATTTACAGTAAATTTAACCTCGGTAAGTCAAACTTCCGATAACTAGAAGTATTTTCAGTTTCCCTTGAAGGGTCAAGTGTATCTCAAGCGGCTACAATGACACTAGTCTTCGCAAATCGCTTGAATTACTGAGCAGGGCCCGGTTCGCCGCGCCTGAACGCATCCACTACGCTGACACCCCTCAAACCTTTTATGGCTAAGAGAGGTCGATTATTTCCAGTGGTAAAGCTGTATCCTTTCTCAAACCAAGTTGCTAATTAGGCCGGCTCTTGATCCGATTTCCATAGTGTTAAGCGGGTGAGAGTCTTTAACTCCCCCTGGACAGGACACTAATCTATTGCAGGTTAGCACCCAGCACAACTGGTACTCCTTTTGGGAGATAGAAGACACTTTCTGCAAAATAGTTTACTATTTATAAGTTCTTTTTTAAAGTTGAAATTTGTTTACCTTATACTATCAAATCGATGTATTGATTCCATCGATGTGTTTCCCTAAATTTTAGCCAGGATTTGAGGATGGTTTAAGTTCGGATAGGAACCCCATACGGTACTGTGCTGTTTCGTCAATCGAGAACGGCCACAAGTCTTCCGTGACGGACCTACAATGGGTTCCAGATCATATGGAGGTAACGTTTGATTCAACCTTTGCTCATTAATAGACTTAAATTGAATCGCTGACTGAAAATGTCTGTAGTGTAAAAAACGTACTTTTCAAACGTATCACGCAGCCTCCTTCAGGTTTCTACCGAGTCATCTTGGACCATGCAAGTGTCACGTGATAGCTAACCCGGCAGGCGTCCTGTAAAACCCGCTCCCACGTGTGCGGTAACTCAAGTCTCAAGCCACCTTTCTTGTTGTGCTAAGGGCTCTCGATTCTTTCTCATACGGCCTTGTTTCTTTGTTAAGTGATAACAAAATTTGTTTTGAGATTCTATTTTATCTATTTTATAATAATGCCTTGCATCGTCTAATCTAATCTAACTCCCGGGGGACGAGAACTGGATGTAGGGAAGTACGCCCAGTATTTGGGTGGCAGGTTACTGACTGTCGTATTTTTCAGCCAGTCCAGTGGTTTTTAGGGTTGTTAAAAAGACACGGGTAACCAAGAGCCTGGTATTTTAAGGGTTGAAAAACACGAAGCTTGTAGCCCCTTGTTTTATCGTGCGAACTGAATAAAAAGTTCAAAGACAAAAGTCTTTTGGCGAACGTCCTATTCTGCACGCGCCTTTATTTACTCCATACCACGTTCATTGCAACAAGGGGGAAGTTAGGGTCGACCCGCTAGTTATCCAGGTAAATATGTCAATTTTAGATTGGTAATTAATAGACTGACATGTATTTTTAGTGAGGAAAATTTTATGGCTTGGTCTTTTAGGGTATTTTGGGATTTAGGCCTAGTTACTTCCAGAGTTTAGAGCTATGAACGTTGATCTTACAAAATCTTTATACATTTTGCTTGTATTCGGCATCGATTTTTTTTCCTCACATTCCTCAAGCAACGGTCAGTTGCATTGATTTCATTGTTACTGTTTTACAACCGACAGATCGGCCGTATGGGTTTCGTGGTGGAGAACAAGTCGATGCACTGTAACCAGCTGATGACGTGTGGAGCTGATGGGTGGGTATCGCAAATGATGTAATCACAGTTATTGGACAGCTGCGTGGATGATGATGGTGATGCTGATAATGATGATGATGATAATTATTATTATTATTATTATTATTGTTGTTGTTTTTATTTACGGCTGTTGTTGTTTTTTATAGTAATGACTTTGTTACCGTTACCGTTACCGTTGTTAGAAGGTCCAGGGAGTCAAACCCTGGCTTCCTGTTCTGTAGACTAACGCCTTACTAGCTGCGCTAACAAGAAGGAATTAAACAAGTTTTACCGGTTATTTTATAGGAGTGTTTTATTCTGGGACACTCGATCAAACAAGTCTGCCACAACCAGCCAGGCGGTCCCTAATAATCCAGCAGGAGTACCGAGCACGTTTAAACACTTGGACCTTACTTGGAAACCGATCCTCAGGGTGAGTCGCTCGCTCATGGCTAAGGGAAGAAGTCAAAACAATGGTATTTTTAAGGAACCCAATTTTGTCGGGGGAGGTGGTGGGTGGCGGCACA
>JAOBAT010000341.1:0-11037 GCA_026413305.1 Hydrozoanthus tunicans
GCGGGGAGGGTGAGAAATTGTCAAGATTTGAGAGTAGGTTGGGCAAATTCAGAGATTAGATTATGCTTTTTGAACAATACTCAACAGAGATAAGCAAAATATGGATACGTTTACTGAATTCAAGCCTAAACTCAAGATTCTTGTTGCCCGTGCTGTAGTCCAAACAAAAATAGAGAAAGACGAACGCCGAATATGACACTGATCGATAAAATTTATATATTGAAAGTTTGACCACTTGATGGTCGTACCAGAACTTAAAAAAGTTGCGAAACGAGGGAATCCTATTAAGCGCCGGGGAAGGGGGCATTTGTCCCTGAAAAAACTTAAAATCAGTTTCTTTGCCTAATTAATCGAAATGAATTCCTCCTTTGTTTGCCACATCGCTTGTCTTTAATTTCAAAACTATGTTTCTCAATTGGACTTGGTTTAAAGGAGCAACTCAAAGCTTAGAAGAAAATGAGAAATTAAAAGTGTTTACATGGTGATGATAATAATAATAATAATAATAATAATAACAACAACAACAATAATAATAATAATAATAATAATAATAATAATATTAAGAAGAAGAAGAAGAAGAAGAGAAGAACAATAATAATAATAGCTGTTCTTGGTATGCATTATGCATTGCCTCAATGTATTTACAATAAATTACAGTTGCCTGTGGTATTGAGGGCTTAGGTAGTCCATCATATACGGCTCACATTTATATGAGTTAACAGTTGCCCTCAGTTAGTAGAAGAGACAGACCACAACACCGGGATCACCCTACTCTTTGTTGACGAGTGTTGTGGGCTCTTTTAAGTCCCCCGATAGGAGATCGAGAGACTGGGCCTACGGTTTAACGTCCTTTTCCGAGAAGATGCGAAGGTCTAACCGTTTGCAGATGTTAGAACAAAGGCAGCACCTTCTCCTCAATTATTTTAAAACCCTGAGTGAACAGCACCGAGAACCAAACCCGGGCCTCCCACACGAAAGACTGGCGCCTTACCAATTGGGCTAACCAGGCGGCGATTATGTTAATACGAAGACCATTTTAAATTATTCAAAGTGTCCAATCGAAAGCCGTGTATCGACTGCTGAAATCTCCAAGCTTAATTTCTCATAACCATTATCTAAGTTAAATGTTTTGTTATTAAATTATGTTATTTTCTTTATATTACTCTTGTATAGGCTATTGTAATATTGTTGTTACTCTTATATTGATAGACTCTTTTACTCAAACACAAATCCGCCACGATTAGCGTTGCTACTTGCGGGTGCGTGTGTATCAATGTCATGCCATGAAATGAACTTGAACTTGATAATTTCACGGCAGAAAAACAATGATGTTTATTTCAAAAAAGATGCCAATTTTCTTCTGCAAGCGAGTTAGTTCAAGTAATCAATAAACAGACTGTTTTTCAGTTGTTTAATTTGGAAAGGGAGTGGACGGGGGGGGGGACCAGCCATAACCTAAAAAAAAAGGAGAAAAGACTGAGTTGTTATATGATTGTTATGAATTAAATTAAGTTTGAGCATTGGCTTTGTAAAATTATTCTTATAAGAGGAAGTGTGCACGTGAAAGGGGTTATAGCTGATGCTAACTACCCCCCCCCCCGTGAAGGGGGGGGGGGTAATCAGCCATAACCTAAAAAACAAGTAGAAAAGACTGAGTTATTACATGATGATTATAAGTTAAATCAAGTTTGAGGTTGGCTTTGTAGAAATATTCTTATAAGAGGAAATGTGTACGTGAAAGCTCCCCAAGTCTACCCTCAATCTTTTCAGCGCTTGTCAATTTATCAACAACAAATTTCTCCTTACATAACACACACAAAATAAGTCATTTGGTAGTGAGAAAATGAGAATTGATCAAAGCAAGGAAACTACTCAAGTTGAAACTTTCCTTAGTCGTAAGAGGGAACCTGCACAGGAAAGTTTTTTTTGATATGGTTAAAAACATCAGTTTGGGGTTCCAAAAATGTCCTTTCTAAAACAACGTTTTTGTTAATATTCCGCAAGAGTAAGTAAAGAAACTAACGAAGCAATCCCGTGGAGGCCGCCATTTTGCATTGAGTAACAACGTTTAACTGTGAACGGAATCAGCTCTATTGCGTTGTTCGGGCTGTTTTATTGCTTGCAATTTTTGAAAAATTACCCACGTTTTCCTATTTAAGCAACTTTACAAAAACCTTACATTTCTTCGATAACAAACTGCAATTTGACGTTGTGACGTTACGGACTAGATCGAGTGCACAAAGATGGCGGCTCCCTTATAGCGTTCTCCATGCACGTTTAGTAAACTATCTTTGACGATGCGGCGATGAGACGTCCCAAAAATAACCGTTTCTGGAATCCTCAGCAGCTTTTCTTAAACACATGAGAAAATATTTTGGAGTACAGATTTCCTTTAATCAAAGAGTACGAGTGTTGGCTAGGAGATTTTACAAACGCAACTTTTGTCAAGTTTGGAGCAGAAATGGTTTGTTGATCTTTATTTTCAACACTGTACAAACCGCACACGCCATTGGCACTGTATTCTAAAAAAAATGAATAGGCTTGTGCCAAAGTTATCAGAAAATTTCCAGTAATAGATACGGAACTAATGATTTGCCAAGCCTGAAAGCTGTTGGTTCAAGCCAAATTCATTGTCAAGAAACTTAACAGTGCAAAAATTTTAAGTGTTATCAGAAGTATAAAGGCGATGACATTCAGCTGTGGCGGAGTAGTCGAACAAGAACGAAGCCGCCGCTAAAATAATTGAGAAAAAGTGATGATTAGAGATTGTGGAAACTCGAATGCTCTCTTAAATACCTAACTTTCAACAGACCGTTTCCGAATTACGCTTAAATGCGTACAAACAAAACCTGCAAGTCGAGGACAGGTGCTGAAAAATACAGCAAATGTATGAAAAATGAGCACCAAGACTCAGCTTAAAAGTTTTGTGCGTGCGCAGTAGAGCGTATTTGGAAGTGGTCTATTTAAACCATCTGTCAGTCTTAACTTCTTTTAACTTTAAAAACTTGAAAAAGGAAATACTTTACACTGGCGACTTTGTGGCCAAAACAAATCATACTGCAAATAACTGAAGCCCAAAACGAAAACAAACTAAATGTCATAGCATTTACAGTAAAGACTGAAAAGAATGGAAACATTGGGTTGGACTTAGGACAGTTAACACAATCCGTATTTCCTGTCTCTGGTATAGTTGTCCGTCGTTGCGCACCAGAAATGGGAAAATCCCGCTTTTGTACAAGCGTTGTAGAACTTGCCTCGGTAGAAAAAGGGGAAGACACAACAAGAACCGCCGCTGTTCCCTCCCGTGGACATAACTCCGCTCTCACACGTTTCTACGGGTGGAAAAAATTCAAACGTTTGATTTTGGTAAGGTTTGGATGAAAATAGTAAGGCTAGTTAACACTAGGACCTTTGCACTTTACGTGCCTTGCCATGCCGTCTACCGTGCTACCGTGCCAATTTTTTGTGGTTGACTAACTCTTGAGGGATGCGCAATGGTTCGTGAGATTTTGCAACTTTGTTCCCAGGGCGCCTTTCCCCCACAAACGGAAGGAAAGGCGCCCTGGGAACGAGGTTGAAGATTTTGTTAAGGAATCCACTTGTCTTTAAGAATGAACACTAACAAGTGGTGTTTGTACTACCCGTTCTGCTCGGCTATATAGTTTATTTTCGGCACCCGTGTTATTTTTTTGTGCTTTAAACGTTGGTGCGGCCACAGCATCCTGTGCAAAACAATTCCGAGCAACAAGACAGTCCGAAAGAGGACCTGCTTTGCTTCGTATTAAACACTCCTTCAAGGAAGAAAAGCAGGTAAAAAGCTAAGTTCCGCACGGATAAATTAGGTTTTTTATAAACTAACCAGACGTCCTCATCGTACAAGTGATAAACGTTCGAACGAATTTGATAATTTTTTATAAGAAATGATTTTGAAATACACGATGCAAGAAAAGCTAATGACTAAAACTGACGTTTCGGTGCATCTAGGTTAAGAATAAGAATAAAAAGAACCGGTGCGAAAGGCTAAGTTATTTCTATAAGAGTAGGTTAATTAGTTAAACACTATTGGACGAAGAGAAACCGACTGTACATTCAATGCTGGTTCTAGATCTTGAATGCATACCATCTCATTAACTAGACAGTACGTCAAGCTTGTTAGTGCATTTTCTGATGACATTGAAGCGTGCTAAGAAATTATCCGGGATGGCAGTGTTATGATCTTTTAAATCATTGTGTTTGTAAATTGATGACGCCTTACGACGTTGACCTTCAACGCACGTGTGAAGGTGGCCCTTCGTGTACCAGACATAACCTGCATCGAACAGGTCACACTTGAATAAATGAACTACACACTGTTGAGTAACAAGGTTAGGCTTGGGCTCGCGCAGGCTGAGGTCTTGTTTCAGCTTGCGGCTAGTAAACACGGGTTGGATGTTTCTTTTCACCTTGCTGCTTAGTTCTCTAAGTTGGCGTTTAACAGACTCTGCAGAACCCTGGTCTTTATAGGGGACAACTACCCGGATGGCGTTATCAGTATTCTGTACTGGCCGGTACGCAGCGACTTTTAAGGATATAAATTTGCTGGTAACGGAGTCGATAAGATAATTCGGGTACCTCAGCTTTCGGAAAACTCATCTCAAGCGTTCTCATTCATCTGAGAAATGCGCCCAAGATGATAATAGCCAGTACGCGCGGTCAAGCAATCCGTGCTTGTAATCGGCTGCCCACGTGGCTGTGCTAGTGGAGAAGTAGCCTGGTAGTGTTTGTCGGCTTAACGTACACCTTTGTTTTGACACTCGGCGCGCGATTTAAGAGATGGACCTCAAGGATGAGGAGCATCCCATTTTCTCCAACTCCGTAGTGAAGCTCACAGCGTTATTGGCGTAGTTCAAGGTATTCAGGAAGTCTGTCTAGTTAATGAGATAGTTAACTAATTAACCTACTCTTACAAAATAAGAGTTGCACCGAAACAACTTTGTAAGAACGAGGCTCAATTTTGCTCAAAAATCAAAACAAGATAGGAACTTAGTTTTTTAGAAGAAGCCAAGAGCTGCAAGTTCTTAACGAAAACACAACCAATCACGCCATAATAGGTAGCGTTTCATTGCAGGTCCTTTTGCGTGAGAAGCACTGATTAAGATCTAAAATGATATGATGATAATCTAAAGTTCTTTTTACCAACCGTGTATACAATGAGATGGGAGTACATGGCTATCGTAGCCATGGAGACCAAAGTACATAGCCGTTGTAGTCCTTAAGTTGAAAGTACTTGTTACTCACCATGTCTACAGTTAACTGGGAGTATGTAGCTACCATAATCGTACAGTTTGCAGATTCCCACATTATTTTGGTAATCCGATTCGGCGACTCTGTTATCGGGGTTAAGATGAATCCTCAAAAACCAAACACCAGTGTTGGCGCGAATGTCGGTCATGTCGACCCACTGGCAGTCGATGCTCCATCTGTAGACGTCATAACAGTTTGGGGAGATCCCCTGCTCTCCCTTACTTGTGCAGTTCCATCTGCGATCCACACCTCTGTCACAGTGAGTATCCTCTAAACAGAAACTTGCCTTGTGGCCTTCAGCTAGTTTATTACCTTTTGAGTCTGAAATGGTAAAATGTAAAGTAGAGCACACGTTCCAAAATCAAATTCTTTTTCTTAAAAGTTGTAGGGGGAAATGACTAAACACCGTAGACATCTACAAGATTTAAGATGACCTTAAAAAATAACGTTGCCTTAAAATAATCAAGAATTGAAAAAAAAAATGAGAAAAACAAATAAAAACTTTCCAAAAGGTCAACAATTCTCAAAACAATTACAACAGTTTTGAAACTAGACATGTTTCGGCAAGTCACTTGCCATCATCCAAACTCTTTCCACCGTATTCGGTGCAATCTATTCGACTTCACATGTGCAACAAGCTAATACTAAACAATTTTAGCCAGCTTCGATTATTATCATTTTGACGCTGTGAAATTGTTTAGCCTCAGGTTTTTGTACAATTGAAGTCGAATAGATTGAACTTAATATTGTGGAAAGAGTTTGGATGATGGCAAAAGACTTGTCAAAACATGTCTAGTTTCAAAACTGTTGTAAATGAAAAATTAGAGATGAGTTACCTAGCAAGTCGTATGTAGAAAAGACCTCCATTGAGTGAAAGTGAGAGTGACAGCTGTGCCATATCCATTTATCTCTAGGAATATCGGGCTTGAAGTCGGCAAGTCCTCGGTTTTCGCTCCGTGTTGTGAAGCGTAGTAAGCGACGCATGTTATGGTACGGGAATCGTTCTGCTTCTCTGTAATTGGCAGAGGAGCTGAAACAGTTTTCTTCATGAGCGCATCGCAACAGAACCAGAGGGGCATTTTGTATTCGAATATGCTGCCGTCCAACGACGTGTTGGGTATTTCGAAGCAACGCCATGTTAATTACAAGATCGGGGAGTTCTGGAGAGCAAAATGGTATCAAAAAAAGAAAGCTTTAGTAGCTATAAATCGCAATCAAGCCTTTAATTAACATCTTTATTATGAGTCTGTTGCCTACAGTTTTTTTTTCTTTTTTGTCACTTGTTGCTTATTAGCCTGTTATTCCAATTCTTTTTTTTGTCCTTTGTACTACTCCTATTCATGTAATAAACAACAAAAAATTGTAAATAAATTAGTGGCTAATTATGTAGTTCAGTTTTCAACTGTTAAAAATAGTCAATGCCCCAAAACATGTAAATTTATTCTATTATCTTTGTTGTATGTAATAAGAGGCATTAATAAAACAATCTTGAATCTTGAATCTCGATATTGATACTTTGATGAAAAGAGTAAGAAAAAAAGCCAGCAACACAAGAAAGTAACCAATATGAACAAAAGCAGTGGCTTGTACAAGTACAATGGCGACTACTTGGTCGGTGAAAAGAGCAGTTTATATTACCTATGTTAGCATTTTAGCATTTTACTCTTTTTAAAGAATAAGAAAAAATAGAAAATGGGAAAACTACGTATAGTCGTTCCTTAATTGCCTCTGATTGGTTAAGGTTGCAGTGCATTGTAATGATAATATTTGTTATTTGTTTGAAAGAAAATTGGACAAGTTTTTCACTTTTGTTAAGTGGATCATAATCGAGTACAAGGATATGGTTTTGTTTCTTGATAAAACTATCTCAAAGTTTTTCGTAAAAATAGCATTTGAATAACATGTGTAGTACTTGAATACTTAAATAAAGTTCTCCTATTTCAGCAGAGCTAATGTCTAGGGTGCAGCAGCAGTAGTAGTTGTATGAGTAGAATGACTTACTATCGACACACTTTACTCCAGCTAACATGTTCCCACTGCTACAATTCGCATTATTCCAGCCATCGTGAAGACAATCATATATCGAGGTATGGAAGGAATAACATTTGACAGAGGACATTAAAAATTTCCCACTTTCTTCCGTGGTTCCGTATGTATCCCCTTTGAATGCTTCTTTAGCGTACCCTAGACCCAGTTGCCTACAGACTACCATCGCTTCAATTTTACCCCACGTGTCGCCGCACACAGGGCCCCACCTGCCTTCATGATAAACCTCTACCCTCCCCTCACGGGTGAGTGAACTTCCTGCCAGGCGAATCTACAAGAAAGTAAGAACATTGATAGCAAGTTAGAAGCAAACCATAAGTTATCTAAATTTTGTCACATTTTGAGACCAAATTTATTGTCTGTGATGCTTCGAGAATACTTTTCAATTGACGTCATTGCTAAAGTATGAAATTCAGTTGATCAAGAAATAAAAAGGCCTCTAGCATACCACAATTGAGAAAGTCACGAGAAAATCAAATATTGTTTAACACCAAAACATTATTACCTGTCGTTAATCAGTAATATAAATATAATGATCACGCTTTCCGTTTATGTTTTAGATACTTCTACTGTAGAACATACTTTTTAATACTTCTATTGCCAATTATTCATTATTATTTTTTCATCAAATGTATATTAAAGAGAATTTAAATGTTTCTCTTAATATTAAAATTTATTTATTTATCATTACAATCTATATTATTTATCTTAATCGTATATTTCAAATATCATTTATTTTCATATTAATATCATATATGTTATTCATATTATATTTAAGCTTTAGAAGACGTTTTAAGTGTTTCCATACTCAGCTGGAAACACGCGGGATTGAACACGATAAAAAGGTTTGGATCACGAGCTGAAATTATTTAAAAATAATTATAACAACAACTTATAACGCTATTCCTGATTTCTAGCCACATTTAGAAAACGGTCCTCGGCCGACCAGAGAGCGCGTTTTACTGAATTTATTTTACAAATCTAATGTTCTTCAATGACCACATGTAAATACCCAGTTCACTAATATTTTTTTTTCTGACTATCTAGCCTTTCGTTGTCATATATTCAAACTGTTCCTAAAGGACATTATCTCTAAAACTTAGTGGATATTTTGAAATTATGGTACTTAGTATCACTTTCCGTTCCTACCTCGTGTCCTTGACGTTTTGGTGCATTACACCTGACGCTTGCGTCTTCGTAATGTGAGCACTGGGACCGAACGTATCCCTTTGCACCGGTGTACGGGCAGTCTTCTAGCTCCTTTTCTTTGCCAGAGCAAAAAACTCGGTCTTTCAAAACCTGTTAATGTACAGAAATAATAATAATAATAATAATAATAATAATAATAATAGTAATAATAATAATTATGATAACAATAATAATAGTAATAAGAATAATAACAATAATAAATAGCGAGCTAATTGTCCTTACTTGCAGTCATGGACTGAATTGCGAAGGACGCAGCTAAACGAGATCGGACCGGAAGCTTTATTGCTGCCGCTATACGGCCCATGCGTGACCTCGGAGCACCTTGACTCTTCTCTGAAAACCTCAAAGCATACCAGATAACATATCTTTTACGATTTTGTTGAGGGAGGAAAACCGGAGAGCCCGGAGAAAAACCCTCGGAGTGATTGAGATTGAGATCGAGATCGATAAGTCTCAGCCCACATGCAGAAACCAGGATTCGATCCCGGTGGTGGGAGGCACGAGCGCTAACTGCTCGGCCATCTGACTCCCCTCCTCCTCTACTCCCCAATGATAGTAGCCTAGACACAGAAAACTGGCTGGGCAGGATATACGGGGTAAAAAGATAAGAGATGTTTGTTGAGAAATGTGACAAAATATCCTAAAAAAAGACCAAAGTGTAAATATTTTTAACCCTTAAAGTCCCCATCAAGCTTATTTTTCTAAGTTCCAGATAAAAAGTAGAACCCTTTAATAATTGTAATTTTTGAAAATAAAACCTTTTCTCGCCGTTCCTGTTACATTTTTTAAGACTTGAAGCATGCAATGATGACGTGGCAGGAGCCGTATGACGTACACGAGGCATAAAGCAGAGACAATCTTTTTTATCTAAAAAAATTCAATTCTGGCTACAACAGTCACATTGTTATAACTTTAACCAATGAATTATTCCCTTGAAACTGTTTGAAATGAAATTTTAATGATATTTTATAACATAAATAAAAACTTTTAAATAAAAACCACATAACTCACAGCTGCTACGTTACAGGTTACCAGTCCCCGGCCTGCTCGGTCAAAATTTACATTCCAGTCTTTTTTTGATTAAAAAGCATAATTAGACGTAAAAATTTTCTTTTGTTATTTGAATTTTGAATTCACAGACGACAACAGTTTTAATACAAACAGTAAAAAATTAAGCTTGATAGAGAGTTTAACCTCCCAGTGCCTGGTTAGCCCAGTTGTAAGGCGCCAGTCTGTCGTGCGGGAGGCCGGGTTCGATTCCCGGTACCGGACTTTCACTCAGGGTCCTAAAATAACTGAGGAGAAGGTGCTGCCTTTGCTCTAACATCTGCAAACTATCAGAACTTTTGTCTTTTCAGATAAAGGCATTATAAACTGTAGGCCCTCGGAGTCCAATGATTTGTTGTAAAACCTTTTGGGTTCTCCGACTACTCAAGAGTAGTGAAACTAAACAAATAAGCATCGACTATAAAAATAGAAGAAAAAAACTTCTAAAATAAATAGCATTTTCTAAACTAACCACGATTCTTCTCTGAAAACCAGATAACATATTTTCAACCTAAATGAAACATAACAATCATCCCTGTCTATTGAATATAGATAGAACTACGCATCCCCCCTGTCTCCCGGAAAAAATCGGTCTTTTTCTTCAATGATTCTTTTTTCAAAGGCGAAGAATGTACTTGTCATTTTTCTTCCCAAGAATCCAGGTATGTTTTTGACTCGCTAAAACTTGCACGAATTTTGACAAACAATAAACTTCAGTAAAATCTGACCAAAAATTAAGTATTATACCTTTTAAGTATTACAATACATGCTTCAACGGTTTCCTGTGGCGTGTTGGAGCGCAAGGGGTTCTGGGACAGAAGGTGAGCACCAAAGTGCGAACTCATGCTCTTACAAAGTTATCAATAAACGCAAACAAAGGTTTTTTTTATTGTCTTTGCTTAAGTATATACTTGTATTCGAGATATGGGATTTGGTCACCGGAACCGTGCTGTAGTAGGGTGTCCAAATAGTGGAAAGAAGCTTGATAAATGGCTGTCATCCAAGTGTAGTTTCCATGAATGTGACAGAACGTCGAAAAAATGTGATTGTAAACAACCATTTCAACTATTTCCTTTTCCTTCGAAACTCAAAAATGCTGAAGCAAGGTTACGCTGGATAAGACTTATTAACAAGCTGACTCAAAGGGAAAACTGTGGGAGTCAAACAAATCCTCTAGAGTGTGCAGCGATCACTTTCTCGCTGGTCAACCAACCGACGACGAGCCTGATCCTGTATTAAATTTAGGCTATGAGCCAAAGTCCAAACCAAACGAAAAGCCCCGAAAGACAGATCAGAACTACCCGCTAAGAGACCAAAATTTGCAAAATTTAGTGAAGAAACTGAGGGTAATTAAAAAGTTGATGATTTTCCTGCTAAAAAGTCGGATGATAAAAATGATTCTACTATGTTTGAAGGGCCATCAGCAGAGATACCTTCGACTTCAACAAGAGC
>JAOBAT010000352.1:8255-13255 GCA_026413305.1 Hydrozoanthus tunicans
GTGATCAATCTTGTTGTCACGTGTTGACTAGCTCAACCAGTCTGTGATCAATCTTGTTGTCACGTGTTGACTAGCTCAACCAGTCTGTAACCAATCTTGTTGTCACGTGTTGACTAGCTCAACCAGTCTGTGATTAATCTTGTTGTCACGTGTCGACTAGGTCAACCAGTCTGTGACCAATCTTGTTGTCAGGTGTTGACAAACTCAACCAGTCTGTGATCAATCTTGTCACGTGTTGACTAGCTCAACCAGTCTGTGACCAATCTTGTCACGTGTTGACTAGCTCAACCAGTCTGTGATCAATCTTGTTGTCACGTGTTGACAAGATCAACCAGTCTGTGACCAATCTTTTTTCACGTGTTGATCATCTCCACCAGACTCTGATCAATCTTGCTGTCACGTGTTGACTAGCTCAACCAGTCTGTGAGCAATCTTTTATCTCCATCAGTCTTTGATCAGTCTTGGTGTCACGTGTTGACAAGCTCTACCAGTCAGCGATCAATCTTTTGTCTTTTATTTACTATCTCCACTAGTCTGCGTTTAAATTTTTAGTCACGTATTGACTTGCTGGACCAGTCTGTGATCAATCTTTTGTCACGTGTTGACTAGCTCAACCAGTCTGTGACCAATCTTGTTGTCACGTGTTGACTTGCTCCACTAGTCTATGTTCAATCTTTTGGCACGTGTTGACTAGCTTAACCAGTCTGTGACCAATCTTGTCACGTGTTGACTAGCTCCACCAGTCTGTGTTCATATTTTGTCACGTATTGACAAGTTCCATTAGGCTAGTTCAACGGACGAGTAAGCTAAGAATTTTAAACGGCATCCCAAGAGGTAATTCATATTGATCAAGAACACTGTTCGTTTCTATGGCAAGCTTTCTACGCCTTAGTAAAACCAACCTCTCTCTGTGAATCAATAAACAAGTACAATAAATTTCCTTGGGAGTTTTATTTGGTTATAGAGAAGTTGTAACACACCAACCTTTCGTGACCCGTACAATCACATTAGCCTACTTTGTCAACCAAGGTTCTTAAAACAGTTAATCGGTCCTATCAAAGGTAACACTCTAGACTAAACAGCACCTAGTAAGTCAGTTGCATGCCTTTGATAACATCAAACCTTTAAAACGTTTACTTCAGTATTTCTTTCGAAAAAGATAAAAATATAATATATAATTTATAGTTACCATCATCTACAATCCTGTTCTGTGAAAAAACTGTTTTTCAACAGTTGAATAAGAAATTGAAAATGTTGACTGATTGAAACTCAAATTCTAAGAACGCTGGCTTTAATTCAGAATTTTCGTTTTCTTATCATCCCTACGTGCTGCACTGTTACTAACCCTTATCTTAGTGCTCTTATGTACAGAAGGCTGTGGATTCGACTTCCATCTGGAGCCGGAATAATTCTATCATTCTTTTCGCATTTCGTTTATTCCAATCTGCAAGACTTGAACAGAATATTGAAATGATAGTTTCAAACTAATAAAGACTAGATTTGTGGTGCGATATTGAGCCAAATCTTTCCTGACTTTTAAACTTAAATTTTGCTTAAGTCCGGTGCACACGAGAGAAAGCAGCTAACTTGATGCCACGTTCAAAAGCTCAGCTATAACATCTCGTTTGCGGTATTTTTGTGAGAATTATTCCTCGCGAGGCGGCGAGGCAATTATTTGTCGTGTTTGATACTAGTATCGCTGTCCCGCGAGGAAAAATTGTCACACACGAAAGGAACTGGCTGAGCTCCCCGCCTTGCGAGGCTGTTTTACTTCGTGTGCCGCGCCTTATAGATCGACCTTGCTAAACGAACAACCGTGAATGTAATGTCAACTGTCATTTCAGACTGCCGTCAAATCTTTCTCCAAATTCACGGTCCCGGTCTCCAGCTCCCTTATTCAGAATGTTTAACTAGTAACGAATGATAAACGTCCCACGAAATAATTCTCGTATAACAATAGAATAAAAACTATAGTTTTCCGGGGGTAACATACCCTCGTAATCTAATCGTATCTTATAGCTAATTGGCTTCTCGCTAAAATGCGTCAATAAATGCGCACTGATTTCTATAACCTAAGTTACTGGGTTTATCTAGAATCTAGCATCGGTTTGTGAACCCAGGTCAGGTGCTATATAGTCTGTTAAAAACGTTCACGTGACCTTCAACTCACACTGTAGTCAACGATGAGTGTAGTTGCAACTGATGCTGAAACTAAAGTGTAACAGAGTCGCACGACATTCTTACTATCCAGTAGATAATTTAAACTGTCTCCTTAATGAGGACGGAAATGTCATCGAAGACTGCGTACAAAACACCCTTGCTGCTCACCCTTTTCAATCAATATACTCGGTTGCATTCCATTTCGTCTGAGTAACGCTTTGTAAAAATAAAAAAGAAAATGTTTCCTTCTAGATTGAGAACATTTACAACAGATCGTTCTCGTGGTCGTAAGAGCTTAAAAACTGTGCTTTTTGTGTTGCAATTTTCAAGTCGACGGTGAAGCAGGTGACCAGCACGGTGCATTCCAACGTGCAGCTATTGTACTCACTATTGTTCTCTGCCGTCTTCGTCAACGTCAATGTCCTCGTCTCTATAACTACACACATTCAGAAAAAAATTCAAATATTTCAACCGATCACGCATATGGTGCACAGCGGGGTTGCTCAAACAGGGATTTCTCTACACTTCAAGTTAAACCACTCGCGTAAGCCCGAGCTACTTTCGATCTACTGGGCCCTGGACACAACTAGATAAGAAAGAAGAACACAAACTTTTTACAAGTCAACTTGAATCTTGAAGCCTTCCTTATTTGGGCAAAATATCCCATCAATCAGTTTCACAACGCTTATAAAAATCTAACATACTAATCCATATATTATCGAAAATATCTTTACAATAAGATTCGATATATTTCAATGTAACGGGAGAACAAGGCCTGGATACTCGTGCACACTAATGTCGTTGAGGTGGTCTCGGTGGGGCGAGCGGAGGCCGCTGACCAGGTTTTGGTGGCCGTGCAGGCGCATCATCCAGGTCTGCAATGCAAAACAAAGAGAAAGTGAATCTTTAATATGGTTAAACGGCTATAGTCGTTGAACGCCCTTCATTTTGAAAAGTAAACAATAGTAGTAACCAATTGCCAGTAGCCCGTCGTTTGTTCAAGATACCGCTCATAAAAATAGACAGTCGGCGACGTGTCTAGCCTTAGTCTCGAGCTGAAATAAAAAAGTCAGACTCCAGTTAGAGAAGGTGTTATTCAAAACTGATTTTAAAATTCAGTTCATCGCGGCTGGAATTTGTGAATCTTCTACCTTCGATCAATACCCACAATAAATCTGTTCTTCGTTTGCTTGGATTCTCTATCATACCAGTAATCTGCAAAGCAATCAAGGGAACTCATCCCATGCCTATAGCTAGTAAAAAATACGCTCACTTCCCAAAATGCATCAATTCTTAAAAACAGTTTGGTGGAGAAACTGATAATATGTGAAGCAATCGCTCACTTCTCATCATCCATTTCTTTTCAAGTTAACACTTGATAATTTCAGTGGCAAGAAAGATATTATTTGAAACAGGCACCAGATTCTCCACCAAACTTTTTTTTATTAAGTAATGCATTTTGGGAAGTGAGGGTGTATCATTACTACCTAGAGGCATGGGATGAGTTCCTTTGACTGCTTTGCAGATTACCAGAATCTCCACTAATCTGTTTTTACGAAGTAATGCATTTTGGGAAGTGAGGGTATATCTTTACTAGCTAGAGGCATGGGACGATTTCCCTTGATTGTTTCACAGGTTATCAGATTCTCCACCAACCTGTTCTTCTTTGCTGTGGTGCCGGCGCTGACTCTCGCAAGGCCATTGAAAATGGTGTTGGCATGGCACCGTGAATATTTCCAGCCTGTCTGGGCGAAAAGGCTGGTCGCGGACTTGGTGAATGGCGTTCCACAGGGGGTGGGGCTGCAGGATTTCTGTCTTCCGCAGGTGGCCGTCTGTCTGCGGGGAGTCGTGCTGGTGGTCGAGCTTGGAACTTTCCAGAATGCCTCTTTTCGGTCCGCTGTTGATCCTAAACATATATTTGTGATTATCTAAATAAAGATAACTACTTTATGATTATTTCATAATCACTAAAGCAGAAAGTTTGAATAGTGCACTTGTTATCGAACCAATCAGATCGTGTGAAAACTGCCATTTACCAATTTAGTTAAAACTAAAGTTGAAATTTTCGATGATGATGTCAATTTATAATGATTAGAACTGATAACTGACGCCTTTATATTTACGCCATTAACCTGTTTAGTTAAAACTTAAGTTGGATTTTCGATAATGATGTCAATTCATAATGATTAAAACTGATAATTGACGCCTTTACAAGCAAGTTTTAAAGTGTGTACAAAAGAGTAGACAGCAAACTTGTCAAAGCCAGTTTATCAGAGTTTTATCAAAACAATTCGGCTAATTGGCCTTTACCAACTGATTTGTTTCGAAAGAATATTTGTTGTTTGTTTGTTCGTGCGGAGATATCTTACCTGCAAGGGCAACGAAGTCCTTTTTTCTGTGGAAGGTACGACTATCCTTGGTTTACCTGTGTCAAGGAAGCAGACATAAGTTACTTATAGGGCTTTGCAGTGGTTACAATACCTTTTCTGAACCATTTGGCTCCTGCATAACTAATCAACATCTGTTCTTCAGTGAAGTACATAACTAAGGCTCTCTAGAAGTACATTACTATAATACAAGGCTCTCAAGAAGTACATTGCTATAATACAAGGCTCTCTAGAAATACATAACTATAACACAAGGCTCTCTAGAAGTACATAACTATAATATAAGGCTCTCTAGAAATACATAACTATAACACAAGGCTCTCTAGAAGAACATTACTATAATACAAGGCTCTCTAGGAGTACATAACTATAACACAAGGCTCTCTAGAAATACATAACTATAATACAAGGCTTTCTTCCAGTTGAGCCTTCGTGCTACTAAAAGTAAGGACA
>JAOBAT010000352.1:18255-33645 GCA_026413305.1 Hydrozoanthus tunicans
AAGATATCTTAGTTCATTACCTTTATCAGCATGTTTCTTAGTAAAATCATGTACACGTATTACAACCACAGTTATAAAACAGCTGTAAAGACATCTTTAAACGACTAAAGACGAAATATGAGGACAAAGTGGCACAAAAGTGGGTTTGACACAAAGGAAACTCGTTAAATGAAAAGTAGCAGACCAAGATGAAATATGACAACAACAAATCATTTTGGTTCACTCTACCTCAGGGACGCTCCCATGGGACGAGGTGCTTCTACTACTGGCTGTACTGGTGTTGCCTACAACAGGGAAAACAAACAGCATGTTAGCAAGTGTTGTATCTTAAAAGGACGAGCATAAAACACGTCGTGACACTTAAACAGAAGTAAACTTAACGTAGTGTACGTCAGTTGCCAAATAGCAAAACTTCAACTTGTAGTAACTATAAAACGTAATAAACAGCTTAGCATAGCTAATGGTTACCTTAATACAGAGTCTCAAAAACTGGTTAAAAATTTGAAATAAAAAAAACCCATCCAGTTCTTCTCCAAAATGAGCAAAACTCTCAGGAATAGAAGATGAGTTACCACTTAACTGGTGAAAGGCTAAAAGGTTAAAAAAGTGTTTCCTTTTATCTCTGTTACTCACAATAAATTTTCTTTCTAGTGATTTTCAACAGCTGTTTATGCAAACGTAAGAGCAATATCAATCATTCCACTCTTCAAGACAAGCAAAATGATGGTCACTTTAAAGGGTTTCATCAACTGGTTCAAAAGTTAGAATGAGTAAAACCAATCATTTCTACTCTTCAAAAGAGCACAAATGAACGGTCACTTCACAACCTTATACTTCAAACTTCTTAAATGTGATAACTATAATGTTGAAATAACCAAAAGAATGACGGAAAACGCAGTTAGCGGTAAAAACGCCACGAACAACGTTTCAGTACTTACTGATACTGGAGGAAATCGAAGAACATCTAATCAACTGCGAGTCCTGTTGGGAAAATCCAGCAATGTTATTATTAACACGAACTTAAGTCCAAACACATGGGAGGTGAAAGCTGGTGGCTTATCAAAGGTCCAGCCGCATGGAGCACTTTGGCGTGAAGATACGAAAAGGTTACGTTTCTTGTAACGCCGGTTGTTCTACTGGTTCTGAGAGCTCCGTACCACTGTCAGACTTAGATAGAAAAAGTCAACGCTACTTGAATCTGGAAAACGTTGAACCAGACTTTGGAGTTTTAGGGAAAATGGTACTTCCTCCTTATCTACGAATTCAGTACTAATGAAAATATGTTCGGGACGCCAGCCATACTGCTAATATTACGCAAAACACCATCGGTTCAAATTCTATTATTAGACACTTTTAGCATCGCGTTTAAGGCAGACGGCGAACGCGGGGATGTCACAAGACCTCGCCGTCACGTTTTCAGTTTGCAGGTCGTGTTTTTAAGGGAAAGAGCCCTCTCACCATAAGCAAATACGTGAAAGTTTTTAAATCTGGAGTCTAACGTTTGGAGCTTTAAGCAATATTCTTTAATCCTTTATCTCAGTCACCTTCAGTTTGTATTTTTTTACTTCAGGTTGTGAACTACGAATTGCGTATACATTTTAAGTCATCGAATTTGGTTTCTTCAACAAGCGGAAAGAAACAAATATGACGGCTCACATCTTGCAACCACTGGAGACGGAAACGGGAAACTCAAACCGCTAGCTGCGGTTTGCTGTCTGACGCAAACACGATGCTAAGAGCGTTCGTTGTCCCAGTGCAATCCTTAAGCATAACAGTTACCGAATACTGCTGCTTTAAACGAGAATCTCAAAGGAGCATGCATGGACGTCTATCATAAAGTCCTCCTCTAAAAACTCATGCAAAGATAATCTTCCAATAGAAAGCTGCAGCTTCCATAAAACATTGAACATCAATGGGATCTTTGTTTGATGTGGCGGAAAAATCGACTACAACTTTCAGCTCCATGAATCATCTTAGTTTTTGGTGTGAGAAAAAAAGTAAGAGCCTAGGTTCGAGTTTGGTTAAGCACATTGACGTCACACTAACTAGAAATTTTTTCTTGCTGTAACACACATGAAGATTGAATTAGGAATGAAATAATTCGAGAAAATTTATTTTTTTAGCGACGTTACTATGGAAGGCCAACTCCCTTCCAACCAACGTACCCGAGATGGCATCTGAATTCCAAGCTTCGACAAATAATTGTCTGCTTCCTCCCACGTTAATTTACCAGCCTGTACTTTCTCTAGCGTCCTTTCCACGACTATATGATCCTTGGAGGAATCATCCTCTTGTGCTGTATCTGAATTAGCAAGGGATAAAGATATTAAAGGATACTAGATCACTATCCAATGCGTATGTACTTTCAAACAGGTTCAAATTCCGTTTAACAGAAACATGCTCAAATCTGCTTCTATGTAACCGATTTCTTTTTTAGAAGTTAAGTAAGCTGTCCTGAGAAGATACTTTCCTAATAGTCATAAAGAGTTGTAAGCACAAACATTGAGTACTTCATCTGCAAAACAAGACAAGGGACTGGCCTAGCTGGTGCACCCCTGAGGTCTCAGCGCGTGGCAAATGAGAAACTCAAATAGTGGCGAAAAAGTCCAGTTCTAACTCGAATTCGCATTGTGATGACCATACTGTCTTGGACGTTTTCGATAAGGATTGAGTAATGGACCATCTTGGTAAACATAGCTCCATTTTCCAGGAAGACCTCAAGACATGATCCTATTTAAAACACTACTACATGAGATCGAAAGAATTAAGGAAATGGCTATCAGAAAAAATCTTATCTAGAATTTCTCTGCTGGTGCAACGTTCTATAAGGCATCTCTATGTTCTTTTCATTACTTTTTTTTCCTCCCTGGCTTGCTTTTTTCCGAAAAAAGTAGCCTGTGAACAGCCTCTGTCCGAGGAAAAGGGGAAACTAGTTCTCGCAACTCGCTTTGCCGCTCGATAAATTTTTCCCCTTTCCTCGAACAGAGAGCCTGTTCACTGGCTAACAGAAAAGTAATGTCTTGTACAAAACCAATAACACTGTAACTGAAAACCCTTCTACCCATGGCTTCGTGATACAAAACGCTTACCTTGAGGTAAAGAGCCTGCGTTGTGCTTGCGTTTTGGAACCGGCAACTTGCCTAACTCTCTTCTGTCCATGCTGTTGCTGGCTGAACGGTGGAGAGGGTAATCACTCACTGGTAAATTGGAAGGGTAATCATACACACCAGAACGACCTAGCCATAGCAAACACGCCCTTTTAGTGCTTCACCTAGGCGAGTAGGGTAGGCGGTTGTCGTTTATAAGTAAATTGGCGGGCGTGCTTATACGGAGAAGGAAATTTCACCCATACAAACGCTTTCTTTTCTCGGTGTTCTACCTAGCCAAAAGGAGAGGTGGTTGACTCTCAAAGGTAATTGGATTGGGCAATCACAAAGAGAAGAATCCGCCTTTATAACCGCTACCTTTTGTTCCAATGTTCTAGTTACTTAGCCAAAAGATGGAGGTGGTAGCCATTCAAAGGTAAAGTAGAGGGGCCGGACAATCACATTGAGAAGAATCCACTCTTATAACCGCTACCTTTTATTTTAGTGTTCTATCGAGCCGAACGGGGAGGTGTTAGTCGTTTATAGGTAAAGTAAAACGATTATCATATTGAGCAAAAGAAACTGATGTAACTGTCCGATCGTAACACCATTTTCCTACTGGAATTTTGTTGCAATTATTACGTGTAATACTTCGCAAAAAAATCAGGAAAATGTGATAGTTCAGTGTTTGCTTTCAAACAATCCAGATAGGAAGCTTCACTCCAAATAATTTTTTATAGGTTTAAGAAAATTCTAGGAAATGTAATTTCGAGGGCATTTACTCAAGTCGCTTCATAATCTGCAAAACGTATACGATGAACGCTTAGGAAACCGCCATCTTTGCGCTCGCGATCTAATGCGTGACACCACCACGTCAAGTTGCAATTAGGCATCGAAGAAATTGCAAGCTTTTTGTTAGATTTCCTAACAAAATTCCAAATTGGCGTGTTCCTAGTTTCAGAGTGCAACTTCCCTTTAATAATTATCTTCCTACCACGTGCAGGTACTGGCGGTGCATCTGGGTCCTGGTTTTCCACTGGTTCGTAAAACTGCTCTTGGAATTCCTCCTCTGGTCGACCCGCTTGGTCCATATCCTCATAAATGTCTGATGGCCCTTGATCTTCTTGGTCGCCATGTCTATTCACTTCCAAATATTCTCCTTTAAGTTAATTACAAACGGTTATAAGCGCTCTCAAAAGCACCGGCCAATCACTAAATAATGTATGGCGAAAATAACAAACGTTTTCGCTCTTTCAAGTCTACAAGCGAAATACATTGTTCCAAATCCATTTGTCAATAGCTCATCGTCCTAACAATCTATTTTCATTTTTCCAACTTATCAATCCGCAAATTAAAGGACTGAGAAAATTAAGCTTCGTGTTTCCTACGCCAAGAACCAGTTCCTTTAAAAATAATCTTGGAATCAGCGTCTCTGCTACATGAGGTAAAATGCTACGTTTTATCTGAAAACGATTTCGTGATCAATGAAATAGTCGTTTACTCATTTACTGCTTTAAGTTTGGCTTTTTTTGTTTATTTATTTCTAACCATATTTATACAAGGGGCAGTTAAAATTTTACACTAAGACCAAGCATAACATTAAAAGTCTAAAAAATCTATCTGAATAAGCCATTTCCGAATTACATACACTCCAGTGTGCACAAACAAAACCGTCGAGTTGAGGCTCAGTGCTCAAAAATACAGCAAATGTATGAAAAAGTTTTTCATTCCCGAGAATGACGTCACTCTGTCCTAGGACCTACTCTGCCAAAAGGCAATATAAAGGTAAGATTATGTATTCTGATTGGAAAAGCAACTATAGCATCGTTTTTTTCCAGTATCAAAAACAAAACGGAAGATTTTTATTCATGTGTTTTGTACACTCTTAGTAAAGTATATTTCTTCGAAAACGGACCGTACAGCAGATGGACAAAAAAAAACTGAAATACCTTCACAGCTGTCTCTTCCCGCCGTTAAAACATAGCCTTCAGCATCGCTCTCTGACTGACGACCATTTGTCATGTCAGTGTAAAAGTCCTCAGATTCCTCGTGTCCCATTCGAACATATTCACCGTCTGGACCCATTCTTTCATACGTTGCTTCTGGTTCCATGTCTGTATACACGCCCCCTGCATTTGCATTCTACATAACACATGACGAACCAAACAAAAAGATAAAATGAAATACAAAAAGTATTTTTTACAGCCGACAAAAAATAAATGTTTTTTTTTTTTCACTCACACGAAAAGTGTCTTGTATTTTGCGCAATTTTTGTTCCTTCAGTAACATCATTCATTTCTTTTCTTTATTTTTTTTGGACACCGAAACGATATAAAGGGGTAAATTCTCTTTCGAGCCAAGTTGCCAATAAAACAAGCGCTGAACTTCGGTTTCAGTAGTGTTAAGCGGGTGAGAGTCTATAACTCTTCCTCGACAGGCCCTAATCTATCGCAGCCTTGCCTATGGCAAAAGCTGTTACTCAGCTGAGACTATACAAGTCGGGTAAAGTGTCTTGTTCAAGGACACACCACATAGTCTGACCGGGGCTCCAACTCGCGACCCTAGGATTACGAGTCCAACACGCTAACCGCTCGGGCACTGCGGCGCTGACAAAAAGATGTACACAGCTGACAAAGATGCATTTAAATATTTACCTCGAACTGTAGTAGCTGCTCCTGTATTTCCTCATAGTGGTTATAATTTGCTAGCTCTCTAGGTTTCATTTTATCGCAGTTTTTCAGCAAAACTGCTTCGATTGTTCCAGGGCAGTTGGATTTTAGTAGGGAATCGACAAGATTTCTCAGACCATACTCCGCTCCAAAATGTAAGAGAGTGGGATATCTTGCGTAAGTTTCTAGAATTTGTAACAAAAAGGCATCTTAGATGCGAGTTAAGTTGAGGATGACGTGTTGATTTATTGAAGAAGCAGAAGCTGGGAGGAGTGGAGTGTCACGAGTTTGAAATGTTAGCGATGTTTAAGTTATTCGCTAGCACGTAAATATACCAGATGTATTGAATCAGCTGGCGGAAACCATAGACCCCTAGAGGGGTCCTGGGGGAAGGGCCCACCAAGAAATTTGTGAATATGAACTCTCTGTTTTCTGGGTCCCCTGGACCGGAATTAGTCAACCGGGAAGGTACTTTGACGAGCTAAAAATTCGTTTGTCGATCTGTGTGCTTTGTTGTTTCTACTCGCAGCGTGTAGCATCTATATTATAAAGCAACTAATTAAGAAGCCTTGTATTGGCCAGAACCAACTAATCGTTTTCACCTTGTGGAAACGGAACAAACTATTTGCGTCCACACTACCGTTTTTTATATCGTTTACGCATCGTTTTCGCCAATCCAGACTATTGCGTTTTTAGACAGATCAAGCAAGAGCAAGCAAAACATTTTCGTTATTACTGTTCAAAAAAGGATTATTTTTTTATGCTCTTTTGGACCGAGTTAATTCTCATAACGATAATTAAATCCTCCATTTTGTTGTTGGCTAGATTAAAATTTTGCTTGACTTCAATAATGTGAAATCAATTATGTAATTTAATTGCCGATGCAGGACATGCATCACTTGACGTGTAAAAGAGAATTCCGTAATAAAAGTTGATTTTTCGGACAGTTTCGGAAAAACTGCCGAACTGTTTGTACAGAAATTTAAATGACTTTTTTACTCGTTTGTAATTTAAGAACAAACTAGTATTTTAGTACCATTTCTATAAACGTTGCCACATGTTGTTCAAGTTTGTCATTTTTTGAAATACGACAGCTTTAATTAAAGAAATTTATTTTCCCGACTGTTCTGGTTTTGTTTTACAAGGGGCAGTGTTTGTGCCTCAAACTTCATTCGATGTGTTAAGTTTGAGATTGTTCGGTAACTTGTCATCATGACGACTGTGTTTTCGAAAAGTTCCGTTTAGTACAACCACATTAAAACGTATTGACGCGTTTTCAAATGTCTTCGTTTTCGAAAACGAGGGACTAGCTGTGATAAAACACTCCGGGCATTTGAGAACACTCGAGGAATGTACCTGCAGATCGTGTGTTCTTTATTTCCATCGTGTCCTGAAATGCCTGTCGTGTATTATCACAATCCAAAATACGGCTTAGCTTTCTTTATTTGTCAAGTAGAACTGTTAGTAAAGCTGAAGATCATAAAGCGAAAATAAACCGGCATCTCGTACCTGTTTCTGTTCGATCTCGATACGACCCAAGGATGTCAAATCCATGCGGGACCCTATTCAGGAAGATGGATGAAAGCGTCTCGTCTAGAGTTTCAAGATCTTGTGGCGAAATGCAAAGTGCTTCACACATAAAAGTCACAGGTTCACATGAATCATAGAGAAGATCCGCCAGAATTTCTGCTCTAGATTTAAACCGAAAGTTCCAGCTACCAAGCGGTTTCCTTTGTACTCCGTGGTACACAGTCATTACAACGCATTCTGGGGGAAAATAGACTGAAAAACAAATCATCAAGTCAGTTAAAAGAAAACTTGAGAGATGTTGAAAAAGTAGGCATCAGTGATTGCAGAAACCCCTTTCTTAAGTCAACAGGAAATTTCCAAACCTTTTGAGGAGAACTTACAATGATCGCTAGCAGGATAGAAAATATTCACCGAAATAACTTTTTGGTAAAAAATTATGGAAACCTTTTTTTGTATAAACCTTATCCAAATGGTAGGAATATCTGCTAGGAGTAGTTATGACGTCATTCAGACAGTACAAAATACAAAATAATCAGTTTAGAATTTGAATGATTTGTCAAATCATGTTCGTGTGCAAAACAATTAAATGCACATCTGTTTAGTCAATTTAGCATTGCAAAAGCCGAGTTTTGAACAATTTTTTGTGATGCACTTTCGCCATAGTGTACACACCCAACCCATATTAGTTAGACGTTTCTTTGTGGAAACAGTCTCAATCGCGAGACGAAAATGAAGAATTAATTGCCGTTGGACTATAAAAGCTTATGACCTAGCTATGTTTTCCGAACTAAAGTTTTCCTGAATATATGTACGTAGCGAGTAAAAACCACGTGCTCAGCCCCGAGAATGACGTCACTGTCCCAGGATCTACTTTGACCGAGAATCATGTACTGGAAAAGCAGCTTTACCTTCGTTTTGAACATCAGTAACACAGCGTAAGCAAGATTTTTATCCATGTAACCTTCACACTTTAAATGGCTTATAGCGTACGCTGTCATTTGATAACTTTAAGTCGAATAAATTGAGACAGAGTTCCGTACTCAAACATACTTAATTGTGCATACGAAGCTTTTGATCTTCAGGCCAAAATATCGGAGGTAAATCTCGCTTTATGAGCAACCAAAAATTCTCGAAATCACTGTTAGAGTTAGGAGTAATGGTTAGGGTTGGGGTAAGGATTATATCTTTTACTTCCCGAATTGAAAGGTGGAGTTTGGCAACCATAAACTGCACGAAAATGTAAAATTGGCGGCCATTACTATACGCATAATTAAGTACAGGTGAGTACGGAAATTTTACCTCAATTACCTTGCTCTTGTTAAAATTTTGTTTTGATAAATTCTCAAATTTCTGATTGTAAGGTCTAAACGTTTATCAAGTCCAGGATTTTCTTGCATTTTCAGACCATGAATTGAAGTTCAGGAGACGCACAAGTTTAATAACATACCCGGTGCCTGCACCGCCAACGTACACTCATTCAACTCAGTTGCTGCACATTGCATGGGGGCACGTGTTTCTCCAGCAAACTCCACAGTGAAACTTTTATTTTTTGGAAGGCGTTTGTTAAAAACAATTGCAACATGTGCCTTGCTCTGAAAAAAGGTGTGAAAATGAAAACAATAAGTTATTCAGGACCGTTAATATTTTAAAAACTATGTACTGCTATTTCTGTTACTATACATTTTCTATTATTATTCTTAGAAATGTAGCTTCTTTCTGATTGAGATTTTGCTGATTTAGTTCATGTTTTATGCATAAACTACTTTTAAAATTACTACTCTTAATACTTAATTCCAAAAGTCAAAATGAAAACCTAGATCTAGACATGCTTAAAAGTTAAGATTAACAATCTGAATATTTCAATTTCTACAAAATTAAATCTTTTGAATCAACTATTCTATTGGCAACCAGTTTTTTTGCATATAATTTTCTATCAAAGTTTGTTGCAAAAGAAAAGTTCTTAGTTTAAACTACCATAAATTCTGATAATGAGCACCTGGGCTTGTTTGTGGTCAAATGGCCTTTTCAACAAAATTTTGCAGGGGGAGGGGGGCTTTTATATGGAAGCTAGTATTTGGGTTTTGTGAATGTTCATTTGTGTTCATGCAATGGCATAATTTTTTTATATTTTCTGCTTGCAACTTCCCTTTCTACAGATTGTTTTACTTTTTCATTTTTAATAATGCACTAAAATATTACAACTGTCCGATTACCATTGAGGTTAGTTAACCCTCACCCTGTTAAAAACGGTTTCACACAAAGTAAAATTTTCTTACTAATTTAAAACCACTGCTTGAAAACATACAAAGTGACCATTCATATTCAAGTAGATTATGAAAATTCTGAAGTTGTAATTTTGTTGAGATTTTATAAGCAGAATAAGGGTTAAAAAAATATCTACTCCCCCCAAGTTCATTGTTATGTTTAAAATGGCTTATTCCAAGTATTCTAGGTCTTTTTCATTGGGGGCAGGGGGCTTATATTACATGGTATGGTGGGGCTTATTCTTATCTTATTTTACGGAATTTAAAAAAACAACAGAAAAATGTCTTTTCAATCCAAGATGTCCTACTATTTAATGCCTATATCTAAAAGGCACCTGGCTCTGTCTAATTTATGAGAAAGAAACCCCTGCAGTTAGGGCACAGGGGCACCCGGTGCCCACTCACCTATTTCAATATCGGGGGGATGGGGTCAGCAAGAAGTTTATATTTTATACCCAAAAATTCTCTACATTTTTTAGCATACATAACCAGTAATTAAATAGTGCTAATTATAAATGTCATTATTTATTCAAAATAAAGAAAAATATTGTATATATTACCCAAAACAATCCCTGCATTTTTTTCGCTACCCAAAAAACATCCTGGTGTCTTCCATTGACCCCAAAAGATCACTTTGGCAAAAATAAACTTTTGGATCCCCCTCTGGATCCCCCATTCCTAAAAATACCCTGGTTGGGTACCCTATATATATATATATATATATACCCTGGACCCTGGTTGCTGTATTAGATCAATGATTATATGTGGCTATTGTAACTTAACTAAAACATACAAGTCATAGTACTTAAAAACACCCAAGACTCAGATGCCTATATCATTGTTCTAATGTTCCACCACTCATCATTCTCCATTTTGTGATGTAGTATAAAACTAAAAATTCTTATTTGCAAATTTAAGAAACCCAGCTATAAATTTCATATTGTAAAATTCATCAAAAACAAAACAGACTTTCAATTGTGCTAATGAACCTTTGTAAGGGTATAATACTTACATCATATGGCACACTATCGGGCACTACCGCATTGATATAAAGTTGCCCTAAACAGAAAAATATTCTATTACAAATTATTTAAGTTATGTTAGTGCATGCATGTTTTCATCATTGGTTACATTG
Organism: Hydrozoanthus tunicans; assembly: GCA_026413305.1. Classification (NCBI taxonomy): domain Eukaryota; kingdom Metazoa; phylum Cnidaria; class Anthozoa; order Zoantharia; family Hydrozoanthidae; genus Hydrozoanthus; species Hydrozoanthus tunicans. Next base: position 28,940 of record JAOBAT010000352.1, read on the forward strand.
TCCGAACTATAGACTGAATTAAGATACAAAAACCAAAAACTGAGACTGAGAATCATGCATGATACTGTGGGTTAACTTATATTTGCAACATATAATTCAAAACTAAATAATATAATTGGCAAAATTATACACCAAAAATATAAAATTAATATCATAATACCAAATTATGTACTACCTTATCAGAAAAGTACGTAATAACTAGCTTAGTTTTTCAAGCACCTGTGTGAAGATCACCTCCATGGTCTTCTCAGAGTGCAGTATGGTTAGTGCTGGGGCTAGGCAAGAAAACTTTAACTGATGACTGTGTCACAATCCTGACTTCAGAATTTTTAACTTAAAGTAAAAGGTTTAGACCAAATCCATTTCTTTTTTAAAACATTCTTAGTTTTTTGAATACATATTAGTTGCAAGAAACCCTTAACTATACTTCAACTCAGAATTATATGTTCTTATGCAATGTTTGTGTTTTTCTTTTAAACATTTCATGAATATCATTGTTATTTAATGTATGCATGAAGAGCTTATGAAAGTGAAGTATCCCAGAGTTTTACATTGCTATTAACACAAATAATGTAAGAAGCAATATCCAGAAGGAAACTGTTTCAGCCCAAAGCATAAACTCATAATTCAGTGGCAGTCATATATTATATAGTTCTCCAAAATAGCTAGGACTCATAGTTTTCAGGTGCAAAGTTTAATTCATAGAAGAAATTAACTTTTATTTCAAATGTCGATTTGCTTAAAACACTAAAAAGTAGGCTTTGAAATATAGAATGGGATCAAAAAATGATCACAAAAATACAAAAAGTTTGATTGGACATTCTGTTGAAATTTTATCCCAAAAACATGTTGTTATTTGAATTGTATTTCAAGCTGAAAACTATCTTCTATCAAGAAGTCAATTATGCTTTAATCACTGCATTCTTCTTGTAAACAAGTTTAAACCATTGGAGGATTTGTAGACGCATAAACTTGTAAAACATCCTCTGGGTTGACAGTTTGCAAAGCATAGTCATTCAGCTTCCAGTGTTTTTGGCGGACGATCAAACCTCATACCTTAAAACCATGAAGCTTATTTTTCATTGTTTATAAAAGGAGAATTTTAATGATGACAAATATGTGTTTGAGGTGACAGGGTTATAGCTTCAAATTCATCTTGATATTAGAAAGAAAGTCATCCTGAACTTGAGAAAATACAAAACTTGCTTGCTTGCTCTGTTCATTAATACAAGTATATGTTGATTTTTTAATTTAGCTCACTCAAGAATTGTGACAAAAACTTGTCGGCGGCTTGTTTTCTCTAAGATCTTCTTTCCAAACTAAAATGTTCACGCATTATTCTATCACTGAACAGAGTGTATATGTGCATGCTCATTTTATATTTCTCTAGATCTATTATAACTGCATGCTTGTTTGTGCATGCACTGTCTAGAAATATTAAGTTATTCTTACTCAGATTACAAAATGATGTCAATAATAGTTGAATTATTACAAGGCTCAATCCTCAAACAAACACCATCAAGTGATATTCAGTCAGCAATGATTTAAAGATTAATCTACCACTGCAGTAAATTTAATGTTAAAATCTTTCTCACCCTCATTGTATCTGCAGTCTGATGAGTCAGTCTCAATTCCATGATCGGAGGAAATATAGCCTGCCATAGTCTGAACTGTAAGTTTGCAATCAACATGTTAACAAAACAGTACTGATTATGCTCTTCACTTGAAAGGGTTAAACTGTATACAGATACTAAATATACCAGATTTTAAATACAGCAATACTAAACTACATTGGTCTTACTGCCAAGATAAGGCAAAAAGGTTTTTCTTTATTGTGTATATACATTTCTTTTTATCCCAAAGTATCCTTCCATATCCCCCCCCTCCTTGCACAGGTTTGACCCATCTAATAACCATTATCAAATTTTCTCTATATTATTCATACCCTTCATATCAAGCAAACTATCTATTGTTCTCAAATTGAGTAACTGCAATGCAAGATAAAATATTATAATACCCATAGTGGTGTCGCACTTCTTTAGTTTTGGTCTTATAAATGAAACCAGTTCTTTTATGCATTTGCCAGCAATAAGTGTGGTTCCAGAAATGAAAATTTATCACAACCCCAATTTTAGAGGTTTGTTCTAGTTGATCAGTTATCAAAACCTAACTTCTCTTTACATAACACATACAAAATAAGACATTTGGTATTGAGAAAATGAGATATGATAAAACAAAGGTGAAAAGCAAAATTCTCCTAAATTTATTTAAGAAAAAGTATTCGCTCTAGTTGGGAGAATTTAACCAGTTTAACAAGGATTGAAAGAGATGAGGGTGCTTTCCTGGAACCTTACGAAATAGCATAAGACATTGACACATTGAAATGAGATCTTTAAAACCTTGTTTACTCAATTGTTATAGGGTTTTAATATTCATATACAGTTCGTCATGGGCAGGCAAATTTTCCTCAAGCAAGCTTTTAGGTTTTCGCATTTGTAAGTCAAGTGTATCAAGTAAAAAAATTTAAAAACTTTTGAACACCAACCAAAGATACCTGTGATGCCATGGAAACAAATCAGTTGATCGAAAATGATTATTTCTGTCACAACAACACTTATAGTTGTGAAACAATGCATGTATAGATGTCAAATTTCATTACCAAATGTTCACTGCCACATTCGACAATTCAGGCAAACTTTTTATCTTCGTGAATTCATTCAAAACTATTCATGAAGAGCAATATTTGCTTGTTTGGCCTTCAAATCTTCCTGGAGAACGATGGTGAAGCTTCATGTTCTAAGTAATGAGCCTCATTTAACTTAATGTCGACCGCTCTCGAGCGCACGTCAGATGTTTTCACTGGGCTCTTGTCTACTAATTTTTCACCGATTTAAGCCATCTGTAGAAAAAGCACTCTAGTGTCAAATAAGCAGGGCATTCAAACGAGTTTCCTTTGATAACGTCACAAAAATGCTGAAGACGAACACGAAGGCTAAAGCTATAAACTCAGCGTGTATATTTTACATTATAAACAATTTTACTTCCGGGAGAGAACGCAAGACTAAGTTCATTCCTTTGGCTTTGCACAATCTCCCCTAAATAAATTAGAATCAGCAAAATACTATAATCGATCTTGCTAGTCGTAATTTAAGAACACAGAGAGCTTTACCGAATTAAAGTAACCAGAACCCCGCTTTATATGGACGAGAAATCATACTCGATTGAAGTGGAATGGGAGCGTAGCAGAACGTTAATAACAAGTGTTGAATTACCTCTCGCGCTTTTAAAATATTTTCAGTAACATAAAGTGCACTAAGTTTTTTCAATTTAATCAGTAAATCTCACGAGAATCACTTGCCTTAATAGCATACCGATTTCCTTGTTCGTTTCCTCAATTACAAACGACGCTAAACACTTTAATAGTGAGCGCAAAACTCGCCTGCTTGCCACATCAACTTCACTAACAACGATAATCAAATAACCTCACCTTGATTTGTCACGAACGCACGATATGCCTAATATCACTGCTAAGCATTTCCTAAAACCTTAATTCTTGATGTTTCCATTTTAAGCTCTAGCTGGATTTGATAAATGTTTGAAATTATCCTTCAAATTCTGCAAGGAAACTAGTGACATCACCGCCAACTGCACAGCCAATGCTTGATCAGTCGAGCGGGACTAACACCGCCTGCCTTATATGGGACGTGTCACTTACCAAGCTATTGAGGGGGCTCCCATTATCTTTGAGGTCAGCGCTATCGCTTCGTTTTGAAACGAACACTATTAAACTCCTTCGGAAATTACCTTGCCTTGTTTTCAGTGATGTCAACAATCCAGGTAGCCAGGCAATTAGCAGGCTTTTTTGATGATGATCCGCGTTGTCGGAAGGAATTTTACAAGATCTTGCGAGAGTGACGCGTACGTGCTACGCTAAATCGCTGCTTGATCAAATCAAAAAAGTGCTGAGACGCGAAAAATTTGTGAAAAAGCCAAAGACGACAGTATTTTACACATGCATTATAGTCCCACCGTAAATTTAGTGTTCTGAATGAAGAACGACGAAGGAGTCAGTAAAAACTGGAAGTGAAATTTTTCACACCGTGATAGTGCACTGTACAGTGCGAGTATGAATATTTGCATGTTGTATGTTGTGCAAGAAATATCACTAAACTGCTTTTCTGACCACAGTGGGTTTTAGCATTATATACACTGCTTTTCGAGTCAGTTTTGCAGCATTTTTGAGTAGAAACTCTAATTTTACTCGAACTATCGTTATATTAAGCTGTAAAACGGTACCATTCACCCTTAAATTCTTGCCATAAAGCGTTTAATAGAGAATCAGTTTTCACGAATCAGTGTTGACGGAAGTCGAAATGTAAATACGTTGGCTTGAACGCCAACTGAATTTTACTGTCACTTACAGGCGTATAGCTGCTATACACGAACTCAAGTCTTCATAACTTTGCCAGCAGTCTTTTTGGGTTTTGACATTTCGTGCTTTTATAATCTACTCGTGCTTTATCTATTTAAAGTAGATGACGTCATAAAACCGCCCTCTCGAATAAGCGCCTAGTCATACTGTACAACAGATAAACGGCCCACCGTTCCAGTTTTAGTGTTTTTTAAATTTGCTAACTGAAAACATCGATAAAAATTCTTGGACTCTCTATAGACTGTAGTGTAGTTCCCCTATTGGGTGGGTGGTG
>JAOBAT010000353.1:0-11037 GCA_026413305.1 Hydrozoanthus tunicans
GGGGGCAGGTTGGTAGTGAGGTAGAGAGCAAAACGACGCGACAATTAGATTATTAGTGATGGGGGCAGGGTAGGTTGGTAACGAGGTAGACTACGCATAATTATTCTGAAGATTTCGTTGGTTTAATATTGAAAAATTTTACAAGTGTTAACGTACCAGTCTTGGTCACTATCAGGCCTGCTTAACAACGAAACTAGTTTTTTTAAAAAAAATTGTGCAGTCGTAGTAGACTGAGTATGATAGCTGATTTGCGATCAAATTCGCTTCAACGAAAGCCTAAAACCTTCTACTGCGCACACTTAAAAAACGACTTTTTAGTTGATCGCAGACAAGCTGCTCAACACCTGCCATACACTGGTTTTTGTATAACAACGTTGAGTAAGTACAAGGTCTGCGATTAACTGAAAATCAACGATGTTATAAGCTAGGGCTTAACCACGAGAGTTGACTTGGAATTGGATAGAAAATAACATAATTTGGGGAAAGAATTAGTCTAATTCTATATGTTGCCGTTTGTTTGGATTTTTTTAAACTAATTTTTGAACTTAATTTCCAGTCCTTGGGCACAAAACTTGAAAAAGCTTAAAACAAGAAACTAGATGAAAATAATAAGAAACATGGCAAGAAGTGTTGATGTTGGCTTGAAGAAATTCTAGACACCACTGCAAATTTTCTAAGTGCAATAACTATTGTGGCTGAACCTTAGGTCCTATTGACGCCATAGTTGTCAACTTTAACAACTTTCGAAAGCTTGTTTAGTTTTCATTTCTGATATTTCTAACACTTCGCTTGTCCACAATACAGCTCACGTCTGCTTTCTGAAATATTTCCTTTCTTTATTGAGGGATTTGCTTCGACTCCGCTATTAGCTTCAGTACTCCTATTCCGGGTCCCGAAGTCGCCTTAAAATGCATTAAGTCGCAGTCTTTTTCACTCCATTTTTCAATAAATCGCCTTTAATCGCTTTAAATTGCCATAAGTCACAACCAGTCGCTCTTAATCGCGGCGATTTAAGGACTCGGAGTAGGCCTTTCAGTGGCAAAACAGGCCGGCTTTAGTGTTATTTAACTGGCATGTACAACACCTAAAACGTATAGGTTAGTAGAAACCAAACTAGCATACTATTGACCACGAATGCTGCATTCTGAATGGTTAATCTACTCACTGTCTATTGAGCTAGAGGCAGCGAGTAGCGAAACTGCCGCTTATTTCAAAAATAAACAATGGCGGGTTCTTCAAACACTTGTTTATACGATCTGTTTGCTTCGCGCCTCGTTGACTATTGGCTCACATAAAAATTCGCCTTTTTTAAATGAACCTATATAAAAATACTAAACTAAGTTATTTGCAGATAAAATGGAAAAAATATACACAAAACCGTCAAAACTAAACTTAAACATCACTTAAACACGGTCGCTTGACTCAACTGATGTTCGTAACCAAAGCCGGGTGACGTCAGTGGCTTAATTGTATATAGTTTAGTTTGAGTTGACAGCTATTGCCAACGACACATTCAATCTTAAGAATTGCAGTCCGAAGTATCCGCAAAATGGTAATAACAATTGGTCAAAAGTATCCTGTGTATCCTTACCGTTTTTCAGACTAAAAGCATCAGAGCAAAGAGTTTAGCCATGCACGGAAAGTGCAACAAAGCAACCCTCCATCGGACGTTATTTCCTTGTAAGCTTTATCTGGTTTCAAAAATAGCCTTTGAAACAAATTAACGAGAAACCAGGACTACCAAAACCTACCCTGCATGTAGATCTTTAACTGAGAAAAACCGGGACAAACAAACTGGCTGTTTCTGCCATCCTACTATTGTAGCTTCACGTTCAATATGTCATCCTACTCAGTGACCTGTATCGACAATAGGCATGGGGTTTATAGTAAATTGAATATTAAATATAACTTCAAAAACCAATTTTACAAGTGTTTGTTATACAAACTTGTCGTTGCTTCTTAGACGTTAGTGTTCTGCATGTTTAATTATTTTTTCTGAACTCCAGGCTTGAGGTGAAGTTTGCCTGTATTTAATAAATTTTGTTGACTCCCCGGGATATGTCTGCGTGATCTGATAAAACCAGGATTTACAGTGAAAGTATACAAAGATATAACCGCTATAAACAAGAACTCATAGACCAGAAGCGCGACAAATTTAAAAGGTGGTTGATTTTAATAGTTATAAGAGAAGCAAAGACGATGTTTATGGAACATTTTACGTCTATTTTAAGTTTACTTCAAGGAAAATCAAATTGATTTAAAGAATTCTATCCATTTCACAACTGAAATGAATATGTCAAAAATACCTTCCTGACTTGTCTGCTTACATACTTTGAATATATTAACAGTTATCCACCAATTTATTTAAGAGCTTTAGTCCCGTTTTCGCCATCAAATATAGAAGGAACAACTTCAGCCCGTTGGTTATTTCCCGTATTGTTTGTATTTTCATTACCAACAAAAACCAGGCAGAAGAAACACGACATTAGTGAACGGAACGCAAAATCATGTTACCCGGAAGTTATCTAGGCACTTTCTCTTCACTAAAATTTACACTTGCTTTTTCAGCTAGAAAGTTATGCAATTTCTCGAGAATTTCGCACAAATAAATATAAACTTAGAGTTGAATGTTTTTTCCTATAGAGAGTAAACCCAGGAACGCTCAATTAGATAAAATTGCTAAGTGTGACTCTGAAAAAAAAAAAATTGCTAAGAGTGACTTGGACCTGTTCGGTTTATGAAGGGTCGCATCACGTTTTCATCTGAACAAACATGACCTACCTAGGATGTTGCTTGCAAGAGACATGAGAGCCAATGTATAAAGGCCATAAGAGAGCATTTCCGAAATACGAACTACACAGTGTTGTAATCATCTATCGATAGCTTTTATCGTATACGTGTCGTGCCAAGCCCTCAGGCGATTTTTCGGATTAAGTGTATACATAACTACATAGATAATGCTGAATAGATGCAAAAGCGAAACGCGTCGTACGTTATGCTTCAATGACTGATTGAAACTCCTTTTTATAGTTAACCCCGAGTTGTTGTTAAGTTGCAATCTACATTGTAGAACAAGTGATTAGATATTCAAGTGCTTGACAACGGGAGTATCAGTTCCTCACCTAAAGTAGACTTTCAGGAAAGGAAGAAGAACTACCAGAGCACGCTCTGATTGGCAAAGATCTGGTGATTGTATCGCTAAAGAACAGTCCGAGCTACGAGGGGGTCTACACATGCACGGTAACAAATGGTGCTACCAACTTATGGTGCTACCTGTAAGGGGTCAAAATTAAAAGATAGGTATAATTTCCAGCTCTCTAGCGGTGCAGTGAGAGTGATTTGGTACTACCTCTTAGAGGTCAAGGTTCAAAGTTTGGGATAACTTTCAGCTGTTTAGCGGTGCAATGACAGTGCTTTTGGTGCTACCTCTTAGGTGTTAAACTCAAGGGTTGGGATAACAGCTGTTTAGCAGTGCAGTGAGATTTATACCGCTAGTCAAAAATTAAGGGTTGGAATAACTTCCCGCGTTGTAAAGAGGGTGCTTACCTCTTAGAGGCCAAAACTCAAAGGTTGGGAAAACTTCAAGCTGTCTATCGGTGCGCTGAGAGTGCTTATGGTGCTACCTGTAAGGGGTCAAAATTAAAAGATAGGTATAATTTCCAGCTCTCTAGCGGTGCAGTGAGAGTGATTTGGTACTACCTCTTAGAGGTCAAGGTTCAAAGGTTGAGATGACTTGTAGCTGTCTAGAGGTGCAATGAGGGTGCTTAGGTATTACCTCTAAGGTGTCAAAAGTCAAAGGTTGGGACAACCCCCGTTTGTCTAGCTAGCGGTGCAATGACAGTGCTTTTGGTTCTACCTCTAATGGGTCAAACCTCAAGGGTTAGGATAACTTCCAGCTGTCTAGCGGTGCAATAGGGATGCTTATAGATCAAAAATCAAGGGTTTCGTACCGCGCGCTAGACAAGAAACAGCTTACTTCGTGACCTCTCAAGGCAAATAGCTAAATCAATATGCCAATTTCTCTCCTGTCAGCAATATTTTTCGTGAAGATTTTCTCGATTATGAACTCATATACAGTACAGTGTGACCTTAAATTGATAATTCTGTAAAGCTAGAAAGTCAAATTGGCCGTAATCCTGTTGTCACGTGATGTGACGTCATCAAACATTTTGGAGAATATCTCAGGAACTGAAAATTGTTTGACTACGAAGTTGTTCAAATGCCACGAAGTAGATTTTTTTATAAGACAAGATCTTTTATTAGGTCCTTGCATTACTAAGGTACATCGGTTATAATACTAATGATTACGCTCGATTTCTATTTTCGAGTTTCGAGTTTTTGGCCACTTGAGACTCACAGAAGAACATAAAACAGAAATGATAAAAGATTCAAGAAAAGACAATTTATTCAGCAAAAGTCTCCATCTAACATAGCAAAAACTTACCCGAACCTCCATGGCTACGCCGGCTCCACTCCACGGGTAGAATGCTGTTTACCCCGGCCATACGGGTAGAACTACCCGGTAGAGTCGATGACGCCATGACAAAATAAGAAAAAATGGCACTACTCGTTACCCGTACACCGAAATACGTGTATCTTAAGGTCCCTATCAAATTGTTTTTTCCTCGGGCAGAAATAACTTGAGTTCGTTCAGTTGTCAAAACAGTCTTACACGAATTTTGCTATTTCTCTCATGCTTTTCCTCGCTGGGTTAATAGTTTTGAGGAAGAGCATGTCTTGAAATAACATATTTGCATCGAAATTATCTTTCGAATTCTTTTTCGGGAATAAAGTCTCTATCATTTTTGGTATGTTAGGCATCGTGATTAGAAACTTACCTCATTTTTAGTCTCCAATTTGCAGGTTTGGCACACTCGATCTTTTGGTTTTAAATAAGGTCTTTGATGCCTCTCCTTTTTCAATCCTGAGGATTGATTACTAACTCTTAGTTATGTGAGGTTGGTTGTATGTTTAACGTTGGCAATATCGTCTAAACAGTCTTCATGTTCATAATTTGTCTTAAATTTTCGATAAACTCTAGGTAAGCTTGTTGCTTTGATTGATATTTTTTCCCTGATCAGGAAATATCTTGTTTAACCAAAGCTGCATTCTGATATCGTTCAGTCGTTGCTTAAAATTGTATAGGAACCTGGTGTAAGAGTTTGCGCGATCCTGTTCTTTTCATAATCATCCGTACGTAACCTAGTTGTTCAATTATTCTTTTCATTTTTTTATTCCAGATTTGCGGCTTAATCTTGTTTGTTTTCATGTTTTCGGCATACACTTGACATGTCAGATCAGGTGCTAACTTGCTTATTATTTTAGTCTGATATTCTACACTTCTAAAAACAGCTTCACGATAAAGAGGAAGTCGCCGAAGTTCTGCTCTGCAGGCGTTGTTGACTGCTGTTTTAGAGGTGCCAAGTAGCGTCTTGCAAAATTTTGTATGCACCAATTCTATTGTACTGTCGTTTCTTTTCTAATCAACACCCAACACTTCACTGCCATAAAGCAGAAATGGTTTTATCAATGAGTCAAACAGTCTAACTGTAATTTTATGTTTAGTTCTAAAGTGTGAATCCATTCTAACTTCAAACACGAGGTTCAAGTATAAAAGGGCTGAGCCCAGGGGTTTCAAATGTTCAGTTGCCGATCATTTGCCGTCAAGTTAACATCTATAAAGGTCTCCGCATTCTGTCAGCTGTGGCGTGCTTTTTGAATCCTTAGTCTATCACTTACACGAATATGGGGTTGAAAGTTTTATTTGAACTAAGATTAGTTTCACTATGACAAGAATGTTACAGACACAAGTGACCTTCCACGGGAAAAGGGACATTCACGACTTTCTGTGAAACGGGTTGCTGACGAGTGGGCAGGTCGTGACAAACGTTTGTACTGCCTGCTTCGACCTTGGTCTTGTTGCTCAACAGCAAAGCGTGAAATAAAGTATGACATGATCACTTCGGCCATGTCAATGCATATGCCATCGGAATTAATATTCTTTTCTTTTTGTAAAATGATTGAATTGAACAAAAAATAAGATTACACGACGTTTGAACCAGCACAGAATCCTTTCGGTTTGGCTTTTGACCCGTTGCTTTGCTTTTCTTGTGTTCTACTACTGTAAATCCTCTCGAAACATGTAATTATTGTGTTATTTCAAAATAAAGCAAACAATCTACAGTTGTGTACAGCTGAGTACAGCTCATACTGGCTTCTGCGCCTTGCCACGAAAAGCGTAAATTTGATGTTAATTCACGGGTAGCCCAAGCTTTTTATGTGATGTTATTGTATTTATAAAGCAAATGTACGAGATTTTAAAGTTTGCCTAGAAACGTCGAAATGAAATAATTGTAATAAAATACATCGATATCCTTGAGTTGTTGTCTTTTTCCATCACTCTTTGGTGTTTTGGATTGGTTTCTGTTTGAATCATTTGATCGAGGGAGGCGAGAGAGGAGGCAAAAGAAAAAAGAAGACAAGTTTGGAAACTCCACATCGATCCGATAGATTTCGAGCGCACGTAAAAAATTTAAAATATCATCAAAAACTCAAAAATTTCTCAAAACCCTACCTCCAAGATGAATTTGCGACAACGCTCAATGGTACCTGAATCTTCGCACTGAATATTGCTGTAACAATCAACCAATTCTCAAGCTCAACGGCCAAAGTGAACAGCCACGGTACGATCAGCCCTCTAACCCATTTCAACGGTCGAGAAAAAATTCCACCACCTTTTCTTTAATCTTTGCCGACATATTCATTTATACTAAAAGAACTTTTAATAGCTTCAATATCCACCTCCTTTTTTGTTCTAAAATGAATTAACTCCTTAAATAATAAATTGATTTTTTAGATTTAAAACAAATTCAAAAACTCCTTGGCACGAAGAATGTTCGGTTGTTATTTCTTCGTTCCAGTAAATGCTTCGAAAAGTGGGACTTGGCTTAATCTTAAACTGATCCAAACAACTGGCCGATACAGGTTTCACCCTGATGAAGGCCATTTAATCTGCGCCAAATATAGGTTTTTAAAATTGACAACTGGTTTTTCCTTTTGTGCTTAATTTTATAATTATTAAGGAATATCGTGGACCAGAAGATACTTGTGGATAATATACTTGTAATGTATATAGATATATACTATCACAAATGAAGGTCAAACGACGTTTTAAGCTAAACACCTATTTTTCGACCTTGTATAAAGGCCTCCTTCAGGGTGAATGAAGACCAAACCGTTACACACGTCTTACTACTAACAGGAGCACGCGCTAAAATAAATGAAATAGCATTCAAATAAAACAATGAAACCGCAAAAGCGAGTGCAAATTAAAAGCAAAAAAGAGTTCAATTATATCTTCTGCGCCTAAAGATGGCTTCCTTATTGAGTCTACATGCAAATTATTGTCGGTGGATGAGTACACTAGGGCAGGTAGATTTTATATATATTTTGCCGAATATACACAAAAGAAGATGCCCTGGACGTCCTGTCATATCCGGATCTTCCTTTGTTAGCTTTTCGGCGACCCAAGATTGCCAAATTGCTCTTTAACATTTTTTGTACGTAAGCAAAAAAGTACATAATTAATTGGGCAGGATCGTTGTAGTATTTGTATAAATCGCGCAGCCGGTCTCAGGTAAAGTTTTATTTGCTAGTATAAGATTAAGTCCTATTGAACGAGTGAATATGGAACCAAGAACGCTGAGAAATCAATCGTTACTCACAGGACTACTGCTTGCTGTTCTGATACAGCAAGGTAAGTTCAATACTCCCTTTTCGAGCTCCAGGGAAGACCGCTGTATTTCTTCATCGTGGGCGCGTATGATACACGAATTCGAGGCTAAAGCTGTGCATCGCTACTCAATACCGAAGTTGAAAGGAGATCATACTGTAGTCAACAAAAACTCTTAGTTATTCTTGCAATTGATAAAAATTAGGAATTTTCAGTTGACTAAAACTCGTACATTTCTTGAATTATTGAAAAAAGAATAGACTGCTGGCCATTTACTGATTTAGTGTTTTCAATTTCTTTGCCGGCTGCCGGCCACTTCCTGAATTCCTATCCAGCGGTTAAGATTTTATACAATTTAACCGTTTACGTCATATGTTTCATTAGTGGTGTTCGGCTGTTTTAATGCGATAGGTAGGTCAGGTTGAATAACTATAAAATCCGTCTAAGAACCTTTAGTAAGTTGATAACGTACGTTAACTATAGTAAAGGTGGCCGCTTGCACGTTGTTTTACACTAGATAATCATTTGTTCATTGTTTCAGACTCCGAGATAAAGGACATCTTTGACTTTGTCGTGAGAAAGAGAATTTTTCCTCAGAGGACGAACTTTTTTTAAAGGCTTTGTAGTTTGGAGTTCTAACCCACTTGCCTTGTCATTTCTAGCTAGCTGCGCATTAAAACCAACTGTTGTGACAGTTCGAGGCGCCTTCTTTACACAATTTTTGTCCATCAAAGCAATTTAATCTACAATAACTCAAAAATGACGATAGTTGTTAAGTACTTTCATCCGTTATCTTCATATAAATTAGCTTATAGTGAAAAGCAATGGGTTGAAACCACAAAACCGAATGTAGGCGTACCACCGATGAAACAGGTTTTTCTGACTTTCACTGAATAAAAGGTTGAAACAATATCAATTTTGTAAAATTTCAAAGGCTAGCTATAGTTTACTTAAAACTGAACGAGCAAAGCGAAATCAATGTGTTGTCTTTGAGAATCATTATTTTGAAAGGGAAGGCATATGACTCAGGTTCGTACTCCGCTTCGAGCCTTCGACTTTAAAACTCATGTACGAATAAAATTCCAGAGGCGATAAATGCAGTTCGTTTTATTCAGTTTTTCACACTTTTCTGCTAGTTGTTAGTACTTTTTACACTATATACAAGTTTGCAGTTTTCTCTTTTAAATTTTGAACAAGTTCATCATAGCTGCACTCGGCAAAACTGGCCGTCAATTAGTTTGTTACATTAGCTATTGCATTTGTAATTGCACTGTTTTGGCTTGTAGTTGCACTGTTTGGGACTTACAAAGTGGCTCTCGGTCAGTCAGATTTTCTGTGCATATTGGTATTATAAAAACAAAAAAAATTTTTAAATAAAAACTTTAAAAAAAAAGCTTATTTGCATGCTGCTATCAATATGCCGTTTGTCTTTTGGTCCATTGCCAAAAAAACCTTGTACTTGATAGGATTCATTCAAGCTAAAACTTCTGCCTAGCAATAACAAGTTAAATAAAATTTTGATGTACTTAAGCCTTAACCCCAATTTCGCGTCAATTTCTGAGCCGCGATGCTCGTAAACAGCAGTTTTAACCGAAGAGCAAGAAACTCAAAACTGGAGTATTCAACTTCATGTGTTTAAACTACAGTATTCGGGTACTCTAGCCGCTTTTGCAGTTATAGGTCGCATGATCATATTAATATTTGGCGGTTAGACTTTCCATTCCTTCCTTATTCAGGTATAAAAGGGTCAAACAATAAGTCAGATCTATGACATCTTCTGACTGCTCTTGATGGTTGGCCTAGTTGGTAAAGCGCCAACTTACAATGTTGGGGCATGGATTCAATTCTGGGTGTCCGATTAAGCTGGGCTTGAAGTTAGCTCAAACTTGCGAAAAATCGACTGCTCCCAAGACTAAGCGAAAAAAAATGAAATCAGTTCGTATTACAATTTTTGTTAATATTTCTCTTAAACACATTTCGAAGTTTTCCATTTGTCACTTTGTCTCGACATAGTGTTTGATTACATTGGTTCTTGGGGTTTGTTCTAAATGCAAGATAATTATGACCAAAAGAAGAAGAAGTAATCACGTTGATCTTGTGTTGATTCTTTATGAAGGAGTTGTTTTACTCGATAATGTTTTTACGAGTCATTGGACCACTCTGAATTTCAGTATGTTTGCGTCTAACAGCTATCAGTAGGAATGATGCCATCATCTATCACGCAATCTGATTGGCTCCTTTGACATGCTATCTATCACGTGATAGATTGTGCCTGTAAGATCCGACTCAATATGGTGTCTACACTTCTACATTCTACATTCTGAAGACAATTCAAATTGCTTCTAATTGACAAAACAGTTTCAGGTAAAACGAAGACAGCAACAAAGTGTGGTGTATAGATTTTCGAAGGTAAGAAAAAGTAATAGATTTAAGGTATTCCTTTAACACATTGCACTTGACAGATTTAACAAATTCTTGTAGTTTTATTGTTTATAGTGGAGTGACTTCTACTAAAACAACAAGAATATTTGCTCTTAACTTCTATCAGCTCTTATTCTATTTGTTAAAATAAACAATAGTGGTATAATCTTACCAAACTTGTATTTTTATCAAAAACAATAATGGCCCCTAATACTCTCTCTTGTAGCTGTTATTCATCTTTTGCTGTTATTATTCTTTTAACGCTTAATAACACTTTAATAGTGATACATTTTAAGTCGATTTGGAGACTTCTAAATTTTACTATTGTGGCATTTGATATTCTTTATCGATGTCTTTATCGACACGGGAACCCATAGGATTGTTCAAGTTTTTTTTTTCTATCAACCCATTACCGTCTAGCGGTTGGCAAGGACTTGGCTATTCCACACACACAATCTGATCAACATTATGATTGTTTTGGTGATCAGCTAAAAATAATGGTGCAGGATCGATACAGTAGATCCAAATCACCGAGTAGCTAAAGGTTAAGTTCGGGAAAGTATATTCATCCAACGATAAACAATGGAACTATGCGTTCGCGGCGTTAATTTCCTCATACGTTTCATCGACATCTTGTTTGACGCGTAAAACGCAGCTGTTTGCATATCCTTTGTCTTGCGCAGTAGAGTTGTTCAAAGTCTTGTCTGTCAATCTTTTACGCTTAAGAGGTTGATATGCACTCGGTCGTTCAACACGTATAGTTTCCCCTTCAGGGTTTGCAGGGGGTCTTGGAAGAAGTTCCATGTGGTTTTTTTCTGCTCTGGTTTTGGAATCAGATGGTTTACGACCGAAGGGGAGTTGTGCGGACGTATTGGCCAGGACAC
>JAOBAT010000364.1:0-11036 GCA_026413305.1 Hydrozoanthus tunicans
ATTGCGAAGGACGCAGCTCAACGAGGTCGGACCGAAAGCATGTTAAGGCGCATATTGCTGCCGCTATACGGCCCATGGATGACCTCGGGGCACAGCTCCACAGCCAGATAGAATTAGCTGGGTGTCGATTTTGCTGAGGGAGGAAAACCGGAGAGCCCAGAGAAAAACCCTCGGAGTCAGACAGAGATCGACAAATCTCAGCCCATATGCGGAAACCAGGAACCGATCCCGGGTCCACAGTGGTGGGAGGCACGAGCGCTAACCACTCGGCCATCCTGACTCCCAATGTTATACGAAGGAGGTTTACTTTAAGTTGTATGCTGATGAAGCAGAATGCAAACAATGGCGTCAGCAAAGGCTGGCCTACACACAGGAACAAACAAACCTGTTAGTGAGAAGGACGAGATTTTGAGCGTCCGAACCCGCGCCGACTGCCGTGTGATACACGTACACGTCGTGATACACGTCAAAACTGTGGGGGAGGGTCTGGGTAAAAAATTACAGAAAAGCTTTTTTTAGTGTACATATATTCTAACCGCCTTTAATACTTTATATCTTTGTAATTTATTGTTGTTGTTAGTATTTATGTTATTGTTACTTTAAGGAGCTCAGATAACACTTGATTTTTCCTTCGCCCTACTACTAACTGGTAACACTTTGCTGGATAACTTCATTGAAACTTTGGTATAATAGAAACTTCTGTATATCTATCCAGCATATGAGTTTAAAAATCTCTTAAGAATCAAGCCTTCGGACTATGCGTCCATCTTCGAGATGTTAATGTTAATAATGACAAACTGCTCAGAACTAGTTACTCTTGTGAGGGTTAATGATCTAGTCGGGCTATTAGAATAATTTAAACTCAACAATTTTCACTTAGTGACAACGTTTCGTTTTCATTCCACTACATTCTTCAAGTTGAATGTAATACAGACGTTTAGTGGAAATTTTCGTATTTGATTTAAATTATTTATTCTCTATGAACTGTTTCTAGCGACACGCAAATAGAGCGAAAACTATCATACAAAAGTAAACTTATTTAAAACTATTCAAGAGAATTAAGGTTCTCTAAGTATTTCAACATAAATGTTAAAATAGTATTTGATATGGCTCTGGTAGTGTCCTTCCATTGTTTCTCTTCGCAATAGCCTTCTCAATTTGTCCAATCATCTATGCTTCTTTAACTTCCTTTTAAACCAACGAATTTGGTTGCTAACGAATTAACTATTGATCCAGTCAATTGAATAACCACTGTTATTTATATGTGTGTTTTCCTAAAGCCGCATATTCCGAAAGCTCGATTTTGTTTTAATGAATTTTATTACAATTTGGAGAAAAAATCTATTCTCTAGTAAATATATACAAATTGTATGCTTGGGCTACCTGTGACACAGACTAACTATGCAACAATGTTAACATACTCTCCTTACTCAATGTAAACGAACTCTACCTTCAGAATACCGTAGCCTTCAGCGTCACTCTCGGAGAAAGGTTTCAATGGCTTCAAAGAAAACGGTGTTCATTATTAACTATACACTCCCACGACCGATTAGTGCGCGCGTACTGTACGGCTTATTCGAAACTGCCAACAAACAAGCCGAAGGTTGGACCCCGAGGGTGGGACCTCGAGGGTAGGACCCCGAGGGTAGGACGCCGAGTCTGACAGAGCCGCAGATTTTGAAGCCTATTCGAATAAATTGACCGTTTGAACGCTTGGCCAATATGCTCGGAGAAGGAAAAGGGCTTTTTGAATGCACTAGTTGATACACAATAATCAATCAGTGGACAATTGAAAGGATTTGTCACGAACGCGTGGATATGTAAATGGTAACATACAGAACAACATAAAAGATAAAGGAAACTACATAAAAAGAAAGCTTTAATGGTTAGATTAACGTCTCAGTCCCAATCAGTTATTAACAACTTCTTCCATAACACACACAGAATATGACATTTGGTAACTACTGAAGAGGAAAAGTAAAATTCTCCCATATTTTTTCTATGAAAAGTATGGGTTCTAGTTAGGAGAGTTTATCAATACATCCTCTTCAGAAAAATGTACATACCAAGTTCGGTGACGTAAACCTTGGGATCCGCATTCTAAAAGCAATGTCCTCGCCGCCCTGCTCCGCTGACCTGTTGTGTAAAAAAGCATTTAAAAACCACAAACTATGCTGCAACAAGAATTTTGGCAAAAAACTATTTTTCTAGCATTTTTACGAGAAGGAATGGTGAAACTTGGACACTTTCTAGCGAATGCTTCTCTCAGTCAAATCTATTGTTTGTGACGTAAGAAGTTGTTTTCACATCCTCAGTCGACATAGAAAAGATGGCTGACAGTGGGAAGAAGAGTGTGAATTGAAAATTTTGTGTGGCAATTTCCCTACAATTTATTTTCTGACGACGAATTTTATTAAATGCTTGGTCTGGGATCTCTCGGTCGCATTGAGACATCAACACAACTTCTTACGTCACAAACAACAGATTCGTGCCCAGTCCATTAGCCGTGGAAAAACCAAAAAATCCCCAACTTTTCCGCTCAATCATTTCAACCACGCAGCAAATCTTTGCAGCTTGAAATCACATAATATAAAATAAAGTGCTTATATCACAATCATGGAACTTAGTCTATTAAAAGGTTAATTTTATAAAAATAACTCGGATTAAGTTTTTCTCAAGAATATTTTAGACTTTAGCAGCGAGGGAGGCGTCCGTCCACACTAAGACGCTGCACCTTCTATTTAGATATCTTCACTCCGGAAAGCGTTTTCGAAAACCTTCATTTGGGAGGAAGGCACAAAAAGATTTTAAAAAAGTATGAAAGAAAACACGATAGTATGGACAGGGCCTAAATATCAATTCCCAGGCTTTAAAGCACACCCAGATGAAAAAGTAGGAGAAAAGTAGGACCGAAATTCTTTTAAAAGTAGAACAAAAGAAGGATTTCGAGGGGAAAAAGAAGGAGAACAGTAGGACAACTGAGGGATTAGAAGAAGGACTAAGAATGCAACCTTTGGTACAGATCTTTGAATAAGTACTGATGAACTGCTTCTAGTCTGCCTGTGACTCGTTTCACTGCTGTTACGAGTGTGAGCCATCTGGACTGGACATGCCAGATGAACATTTGTTCGTCAAGAAATCTTCCTTGCGACATGTGGTCCAGGCTTTAACCCTGAACACCTGCAAGGCTTACTCCCTATTCCTGCATGGTACAATCTTGCACAACTTGTTGAAATTGCGGCATATAAAAAGTAGGAAAAAATAGGAAATAGTAGGAATTTCAAGATAAAAGTAGGAATGGTAGGAGAAGGGTAAAAAAAAGTAGGAAATAGTAGGAAAAGTAGGATCACTTGAAAGCCTGAATTTCAATTTGTAGCTCTAACTGACCTTCTGATGCCATCCAGCGTAAAACTGACCATGTCGATCACGCCGCCGGTTGGGCGCCACAGGAGGCCCAGCAAGCCCTTGCCGATTCCTTTGAAGAATCCTTCAACCCCTTCGGACTGAGCACCTAAAAGAGGAAGCAACGCACCGTACTTAAAAAGAAAATGGCTGTAAGTTCACCCACAATGCCTTGCGAAGCTTACACTGCTACAAGGGAGAAGGAACCTTGACAATTTTGAAAACTTGTCCTTCCACTGACAACAATTTCTTTCTTTACATAATTCGCCTGTACTAGAGACTATACTCAGAATGGTAAAACTTGTAAACATTTTAAAAAATAAACGTTTCCAAAAGTCTGGGTCATCTTCAGGTGTAACGCACCTGTTGTGTTAATAGGTGTAACACACCTGTTGTAATACTAGGTATAACACACCTGTTGTTTTAAACCTTGTAATACACCTGTTGTGTTACTAGGTGTAACACATCTGTTGTATTACTAGGTGTAACACATCTGTTGTATCTTAGGTGTAATACATCTGTTGTGTTACAAGGTGTAATACACTTATTGTGTTACTAAGTGTTACATACTCGGTGTGACACGCCTTTTGTGTTACTAGGAATCACACGCTGAAATTGACCTAGACAACTGAAAACGTGAAAAAAATTCCGACGGCAAATTTTTAGAGCATTCACAATCAACTTTTCATTTAATCCCAAGTTGACATTTTTTTCTAGGGTTTAGGTTTGGCATCCTTATTTTAATTTCTTACTGTAACATCCTCGATGTTGTACCATTATAAACACTAGGATTTGTTCACCACTTTGTTCTCACCTTCAATGGGTTTCACTACAACGCCTGATATGCCAAAAAAGAGGCCCTAGGATAAAAACAGAATGTAGGAACATCATACACACAAAAGGATCTTATACAACGAGGACGGCAAATTTAGCAACATATGGATACGGAAGAAACGTCAGCTCCCCCCTGTGCCCAATCAACCCCCCCCCCCCTCCCACTTACAAGAAAAGACAATGGCTTAACTAGACAACCAAAAACCAATCGTATTCAGATAACGGTAAAAATCAAAGTACATAAAACTGAACAAACCATTGCTAAACTCTTCCCACCCATTAGTACGCCCTGACCAAAGCCACTGGGCTGCCTGTGCATACGACGGCGCCGCTTCTACAAAAGAAAAAGAACAGCATGGTCAGTGATAACTTATATATAGGGATTTGAGATTCAGATTGCGCGCTAAAAATTAAAAACACATCTCACTGTGTGTATTCGAATTCAAAAGGTGTTCCTTTAAGGAAAACTGTGATCCTTAAAGAAAAACTGAAGTAAAGAGAGAAAGGTTTTTTCTCATAACTAGCAGTTTGTTTTACATTGTAGAAATAGAAATATCAAGCTTTTTTCATTTTGAGAAACCATATTTACAGCAAAAATGACCCGCTTAAGTCGGATTTTGGTTTGTCAGCGGTTGTCAATGACGTCAGTGGTAGGGATCATTGAGTCAGGCACATTCGGCAGGTTTGAACAAACTCTTACAGGTTTTTGATAATTGAAAGGACTGGACTTTATCCATCGTTTTGCGTAAAAGAAAATCCTTGTATAACTTTACAAACTCCTTGCTACTAACGTCAAAACCTTCGCGCTATTAACCGCTGACAGGCGTTTTTGCGCCTGCGATGTCTTACAAGATTATTCGTTATAACTCAACTGTTACCCGGCGTTTTATGCCAACTAATTAACAAGTTCGGTCCTTAAACGAATGCGAAGAGCATAAACGAAGAGTTTTAAATGCAACAACCTTTCGATAGTCAGAGTCGAACGTCAGAGTAGCAACAGCTTGTCCAAGGGAGCCCGTGATACGGGCCATTGCGCCAGCGGTTCCACCTAGAAGACATAAGGCACATACTAGCATTTAAATAATAATAATAATAATAATAATCTAATTACTAGCGCGCTTAAACAGAACGTGGTTTAAACAGAAGTGGTGACGGCTGTGTTGAAAGCTGTAACTTTCTTGAAAAGTTACGTTACGTTTCACAACGAAGTTTTGGTGTAAATGTTTGTAGATCAAACTAAAGCACTCTTACCAACAGTGTGTCCGAGAAGACTTCTTACACCTCTGGCCAGCCCTTCAGCAAACTCCTGAGGACCATCAACAAATCCCTGGTAGATATAACATGTGAGGTGACTATCGATTATGGTTTCGTTTTTAGCAACAGCAGTAAGCCAGTTCGGAATTTCAGGAACACAAGCGCGCGTCGGGATAAAATGAAATATTCATCAAACTTAAGACAGGAATAGTAATGAATTCCAATCCCGCTTCATTGCGTTCCTTTGTTTAAGTTTCACGAGTTTTACATTTTATCCCTACTCGCGCATGTGTTTCTGAAATGTCGAACTAGATATAGACTATAACTTTTTTATACAGCGGCGTTTCACTTATGTTGTTTGTAGCATCGCTGACCAGTGAATAATTAATATCAGCGTTGTTGCTCATGCGTGCTTATGATATGGAAACAGCCAGTAAAACGTCAGTGGAACAAACGAGTCAGAAAGAACTAAGCTATATTGAACCCTCAAAATAACTTGAGCCTTAAGTTAACAGCCGAGGAAAGCTGTTTCGGCCTTGTTTGGCTTCCTCACCAAGTCATTGCTAACAAATAGGCTCGAACTTCCATATAAAAACTAAATCCTTTCCCCAGCCTAGGTGGCACATTGGGCCGGCGCTTATCTCCGGTTTTTGTATTGTTAAGCGGATGAGAGTCTTTGACTCCCCCTGGACAGGACGCTAATCTATCGCAGGTTAGCCCCCAGCAGAACTGGTACTCATTTATACAGCTGAGCTGACTGGAACAAAGTCAAGTAAAGTGTCTTGTTCAAGGACACAACTCATTGGTCTGACCGGGGTTCGAACTCGCGACTTTAGGATTACGAGTCGAACACACAAACCGCTCGGCCACTGCGCCGCCGACACTTCCACAGAAAAATATACAAAATTGTAAGCGTTGCGCTTGTGGTATCTGGCTAAGAAACTATCTCTTGTACTCAAAAACAATTATAAGTATCTCTGACGGACATGGACTGAGGTTTTGAAATAGTAGAGCAAACCTTGATTTACCTGGTAAGGTTCGTAGAACAAATCCCTGACTCCTTCTCCTATCTCCGTGATCAAACCGTACGGGTTGCCCAACACATCCAGGCCAAGCACTAGGACATACACTTGACGGATGCCCTGAAAAACATTGTAACTGAAAATAATCAGCTCGAGTTTTTAACAAGAACTTGGCTTATGTTTGATCAGCTCCCATTTTCTCTTTACAAAATATCTTATTTTGTATGAGTTATGTAAGGAGAAATTAGATGTTGGTCCTCGACTTCAAAAATCATTTCAAATGAGATTTTACATTGAAAAAGTTATGGTTGCTGAATTTTTTTTTTATCTCAAACAAGACCGACTAGTTAACGAACTTGCGAATAACCGCTGCCTGGATAGTCCAGTTTCTAAGGCGCCAGCCTGTTGTGAGGGAAGCTGGGCTCGATTTCCGGCCCTTCACTCAGTGTTTTAAAATAACTGAGTAGAAGGTGCTTCATTTTTTCTAATATCTGCAGACCTTCGCGTCTACTCGGTCAAGGACGTTGTCTGTAGATCCTCTATAACTGGGTTGATAAACCTATTTGATTTTCCGACTACCCAAGAGAAGGGAAGATTATCAATAAACTTGAAAAACAAACCGTTAAAAATACAAATAAAAAGACCACAAAATAAGGTAATAGGGAACACGAACTGATAAAGTTTTCTAAAGTTCTTCAATGTTTTCAGATCTAGATGTTATAAAAAGTCGATCAGACCCCTCTGTGAAACAGGGTATAGCAACTGTGTTACACTTGTGTTCGACCCAAATAAGGATATTACCTGTATAGTGTAGTGACCGATGATCTGCCATATAAGGTTGCTAGGTGCAAGTGTTATCTGTGTTCAACCCAAACAAGGAATTTACCTGCATAGTGTAGTGATTGACAATCTGCCATATAAGGTTGCTAGGCGTGACGAAAGTGCCAGTCCTCTCAAAATACCCAAGTCTACAAACAAAGTGTATATTACAAAGTTTCAATAATTTTGATGGCTTGGACTTCTTCATTATATAAATACAAATATGCAGTGCGTGGCAATACTGATTTTGCTTAACAACCTAATTTCGTGCGTTCTGATTGGCTGAAAGTTTGGTCTATAAATTTCTATGCACTGACCTCAAAATTCAAAACGGTTTGGTAAGAATTTTACTATTATGAGCCATGTAATAAAAATCTTAATAACCTCGTTTGCTCGGGTATTAAGATGTTTATTCTTCCTCAGATTTTTGTTTTCTAAAGTTCTTTTATTCTTTAGATCTATCCTAAAATCTCTAACTAAGCGATAAAGTATCTGGTTAAGTGTTTACATTGCACAAAAAAATTGACCTCGATTTTTTTGTCTGGCTAGTTCTGTGTAATCGAAATGCTTAAACGTGCAAATTTTTGACCGAAGAAAAATTCAACCGGTACCCTGTAACCATACCCAATTCAACTGGTACCCTGTAACCATACCCCAATTCAACCAGTACCCTGTAACCATACCCCAATTCAACCGGTACCCTGTAACCATACCCCAATTCAACCGGTACCCTGTAACCATACCCCAATTCAACCGGTACCCTGTAACCATACCCCAATTCAACTGGTACCCTGTAACCATACCCCAATTCAACCGGTACTCTGTAACCATACCCCAATTCAACCGGTACCCTGTAACCATACCCCAATTCAACCGGTACCCTGAAACCATACCCCAATTCATCCGGTACCCTGTAACCATACCCCAATTCAACCAGTACCCTGTAACCATATCCCAATTCAGTCGGTACCCTGTAACCATACCCCAATTCAACCGGTACCCTGTAACCATACCCAAAGAAACCACTTGGTTGTGTGGTAAGAAACGTAAAACCAAATGATTTGCTTACTTCAGCTGCGCATCATTGATCTCCGTGAGCGTTGCTCCAACGGAGTCGATGAAGAAATCAAGAAGGTCTTCAGTAAATTTCTGGTTATCGTCCTCGTCGAGCTCACTGATGAGCGAGAAGCTTAAGTTCACCTGTGGGTAAACATAGAAAAAATATTGCATGTAATTCATTTACTCCAAGTTAAAAATTGTTCAAACCAGTTCAAACATGATTATACACAAACTCCTAATAAAATGTTTTTAAATACTTAACGTTATACCTTGTAAGATCTTAAAAATAGACCTGCCTTATTAAATATCCTTAATCTAATATATACTGTAAGCTAAAGCAATTACTTTTTACAAGTATTCTCATAAAGTTTTGTTTTTCTTGTTCACTCTCCAATGGCGAGTTTGTAATTTCTTTCAACTTTTGTCCATATTTTTTCTATGAGTAGTTTAGGAGATTTTCGAGGTTCATCCTCCAAAGTTTCCGGTGGGTAATTAAATTTCATTTTCTTAGCACTAATCAGCTTATTTCTACTAACAAAATCTACCGTTTTCCTTTATGTAAGAAAAATATGCATTAACACAAGCATACCTTTAGCGGGGACAAATGAAAGTTCTCCAAGAAAACACGTTGGGTTTCTAGAGCCCCCTAGAGATGGAAAGTAAGGCTTTCTCTTCAACAGTGTTGTATGACTGAATTAGCTGGTTTACAGAAAATCATTCAGAAGGGAATCTAAGAAGTGTTCTTTTTTTGACATTTTTTTTGACTAAAGGAGTCACAGGATCGGAGAACAGGCAAAAGGAGTCGAGGTCCCCTTCGAGGTCTGCCACCCGAGACCTACGGTTTAACGTCCTTATCCGAGAAGACGCGAAGGTCTAACCGTTTGCAGATGTTAGAGCAAAGGCAGCACCTTCTCCTCAATTGTTTTAAGGCCCTGAGTGAAGGTCCGGCACCGGAATCGAGCCCAGGTCTCCCACACGACAGACTAGCGCCTTACCGACTGGGCTAACCAGGCGGCTTCTTATTGCCTATTTCAAAATAAACTACTACCTTTTTTTCTCGGACTAAATGTCGAGTCAGACTATAGGTCGACCCCTCTTTTTTACCCTGAAATGTTGGACTTTTTGCTAAAACCTGTCTATAAGTCGATCCCTCAATTTCAAAGCATTCACAAATTGAACTCAAATTCAAAACTTACAAGTTGCTTGGCGGTGCATTTTATACAGGCGTCAGAGTAACTCCAGTACTGTTTTAAACATGTTTGGTTGCAGTGCCAGTCTCCACTCTCAATAAATACAATAGCAATGAGCGACAGGGGGACTGGCACTGCAACCAAAACACGTCACTTTTCAAAATGGCGGCGCGCGGGAAATTCAAACCGTGGAAATGATATAACTAAATTGCTTGGCGCTAGATTTATGTACAGGATTATCAAACTTGAGCTGATGGTTTGGGTACAAACTTAACAAGAGTTTTATTTGAGACCAAGAGCGTGATATAGGGGGAACTCCTTTAATGAAAACAAAATTAACGTTTAACAAACGACATAAGATATCACACTTCATTACAGCAAAAGCTTCACTATGAGATTGAAATTATGTACCTGTATTGCTACTGTTTCTTTCAGAGGAACTGATACCAGTTTCAAGTCTTCTGAAAAATGTTTTTCCTGTTGAAAGAAACTAGAATTTAGAAGTGTTCGGACGAGTTGAGTGGTCAACATAGGAAGTAAGTCAAACACTCAACGATTGTTATCTAAAACTTTACAAGAAATTTATAACAAAGCTCTGAACAAGTAGAATTATACTTTGGGAAAAATTAGTTTGTTACTTTGAGGGCATTGAACCTTCGGACATTTAATTTCGGGAAAAAAATCATATATGTAATAACCATGAATTTCGGACGAACGACGATACTAAATAAACTTCAAATTCATTTTAAAAAAGTATCATTTTAAACTCAACTGTTACAGACCATAGTTAACATATACGAACTGGTTAAGAAACCACTGATGTATGTCTTTGTTCGCCATTTTCGTATGTTCTCTTGTCTTAACCCCGCACAAAAAGTGCAGAAAAACAAAAGCCTTTGAAAAGCAAATCAACAAATAGCCAGTCAAAATATTCTCACGAACACCTGAAACAAAGAAAGTTCAAGGTCACGGCTCGTTCAACATAAAACAAAGCATCTTTGTACATTCTTTGTATTTCCCTTTTGAGGTTTCTCTGTTTTTCTAACAAGTCCGTATAGACAACAGTAACAAAAACGAGGGTACTATTACTTGAGTCAGCTATTTTACGCGCCATAAAAACACTGTTATAATTCTGCCTTCTCACTTAAACTCCAAGGTTGATCATGATGCGCATGTTCAATGAAGCTCTGCTTATCAATGACGTGTGTTTTAATGTGCGCATGTTCAATGAAGCTCTGCTTATCAATGACGTGTGTTTTAATGTGTGCATGTTCAATGAAGCTCTGCTTATCAATGACGTGTGTTTTAATGTGCGCATGTTCAATGAAGTCTGCTTATCACTGACGTGTGTTTTAATGTGCGCATGTTCAATGAAGCTCTGCTTATCAATGACGTGTGTTTTAATGTGCGCATGTTCAATGAAGCTCTGCTTATCAATGACGTGTGTTTTAATGTG
>JAOBAT010000375.1:0-11036 GCA_026413305.1 Hydrozoanthus tunicans
TTTTTAAGGTCAATAAATATCCCTATTGTAAATCTGTTTGTTTCAAATGAGGAATAAATATTATCAATGAGTTCAATCATTGGCATAATAGTTGAGTGATTTTTTCTGAAACCATATTGATGATTATTTAGAATGTCGTACTTTTCAAGGTAGGCAAGAAACCTCATATCCCATATGTTGGAGAAAATACTGTTGGTATAAGACAAACAACAGTCGACCATAACAGTTGCCTTAAACTAATGAGTAAGGAAAATAACAACCTGGGTGACGCCAGGTTCGTGACAAGAGTCACACAATATTTTTGAAGGGTGACAGGTCGCCCGTGGATGACTTGCTTACTTTTGCGGGATGTCCACGTCGTAGCGATCGCCGCCACACCCACTTATCCAAATAAGGAAAGGTTGTCAGACTAACTAATAGCTTGAGTAGAAAGTAAACTAGATTGAAAGTTCAATTACTTTGGACATACATTGTTCATGCAGTGTTTCTGCGGGCTGTTTTCAATCGGTTTCTGCGGACAAGATGACAGAATTCGAAAAACAAAACGATTCTTAGAAATCAATTCTTCGGCAGGTTGATAAGAGAAAACTTAAAAGTCATCCAGAATAAGTTGTTACTTTTTAACTTTAGAAAATGCTTAAGTAACTCGTTGAATCTCTAGTTAGTCTTCACATACCCGCTTGTTTAAAGGCCGAAAGCACTAAACCAGGGTTAAATCAGTTTCCAATCAACGTTCTCGTTTTCAACTCTCAGAGAAGAAATTGCTGTTTGATTTTCGGCTTAACCCAGGCCGGGATAAGTTGAACAATTCAATCCAATAATTAATAGCTAAAGTGAGTCAAACTATAGCGTATAATAATGAAAAGTTAATTTACCTTCAGCTTAACCATACAAGACCTCATTGATTATTAATGGTAAGCGGCTCCAGTTCATCTACTAAATGACGCCCCTCGTGTCATCGTAATGGTGGAAGGTTGCCAACATCTCCAGTAAATTAATATACAATTCTGAATAACAGACTCTTAGATCGGTATCTCTTACTAAAGATTATTGTATTCCTTGCCAGTGAAATGACCCAAGCACCTAGCTAGGGCGATTAATTGGTGTCGACTGCCAAACTGCCGCAGACTCACAAATAATTATTACACACTTTTCATAACTAAAGCCTAATTTTTGAACTGAGGCTGAATGTTCATAGATAGTTTAAGGAATTCAGCCTCAAACGTTCTTATAATGTATTTAAACATTATTGTTAGAATATCAGTTGGTGTGCAGTTGAATGAAATTTTCCATTCGAACACCTGAAACAAAACAGCAAGCACGAATACTCTTTACTGATTGAACTACCCGCTGCACTCTTTTTTCATAAGAAGAATTTTCCGACTGAGGCTGAACGTTCTTAAATACTTTCAGGATGTCAGCCTGAAATGTTCTTAAACATGTTCTTAAAATATCTTTACTGATTCTGAAATAACACATGTACCGTATCACGGCGTATGTGGTCAGTATCTGTGTAGTATAGCAATTATAGTAGCTGGTACTGACTTTCTTGCCAGTTTGTCTCAAGAGATATACCAGTAAGAACTGCAATTTGCCGGTAAATGAAAAAACGTGAGGTAAAAATGCTACCTGCGAACTTTACTCAAGAAGCCCACCGAAAAGCAATTTTTTAAATAACACTGTACCGTATACGAATTGTTTGCAATAGGTTATCATCCAGTAAATAAATGTTCTTCACCTTTTCTCAGCCTCAACATGTTCTTAACTTGTTTTCAAATTTTTGGCGATTTTCAGCCTCATGGTTCTTATAAAAATAGAGTGTAACACGAGTGCCCAGCATTAGAGTCCAAAGGCGATGTTGCATTACGGCTGATGACCATTAGCCGAGAAAAAAAGTTCCATAATCTTGCGCAGAAGTCTTAGCCGTTCCTCGGCCTCAGTATGGTTTTTAATGTTCTTGAACTTTGGACATTTTTAGGCTCATGCTCTTATGAAAACCCATAAAAAGAATCTTAAATAGAAAAGTGCATCTCATCTGTTGTTCGCTTTTCAATACGTTTAATTGAAGTGGTTACTTTCAAATCGCGACATGCTTCAGCAAAGGCGGAAACAGATGATAAATTGCTGTTTTTGTGTCAGTCGCGCGCCAACAACATCAGCTCCGCGTGCCAGACCAAAAAGTTAGATTTGAGCATTTCGTCATGCTCTGGAAATATCTTCTTCTGCCCCACGTGTTTGTTAAACTAGACTTGTCTGACTTTATCAGATCAAAATAAAGAGAAGCTTGAAGTTAAAAGAGTTCTATGTAAAATTCAATGCTCTGATATCTAGAACTAATTTATTACGGTCCCCAAGCCAGTAGTCAAAGACCACTATCGACCATGCTTATAAAACGATCGCAGGTAATTAGCCAAAATATTCACAACCGCCTACAACGATACTGAAAATCGATACGCAGATTTTTAAATATTGTTTTTTGTTACTTTGGTGTTGTTTGTAGAGTGTCCACATTGCACAAACGAAGGCAGCTTTGAACTGATTATTCCTGACGCTTTTTGTTGACTGTTTCTCTCTTCTCTTTCGTAATTGTTCTCCGAGCAGCATCAAATCCCCCCCTAAAAAAACCCAAAATGTTGTATTTTTTGAGCTCGCTTTCCTATCTAAAAATATGAACACTCGCTTAGAGTCGGAGGAATGCCTAGCCACTGCGGTCCTTCCGAGACCCTTCTGAGAACTGTCATACTTTGAACTGATTATTTTTTACGTCAACAGCTTCGACAGTGCATTCAAAGTTGAGACACCGACTCAATAAGTTTCAGCCAAGCTTTTTTCGGATACAGTCCTGACGCGTTTTTTAAATCTTTCTTTCGCATCACTAAGGCTTATGGTTTGTTCTAATTTTAACATTTAATACGCCCGAATATTTTGAAATGTGACGCCATAGGATATGCGGGTGGAAATAACTGCGCAACATGAAACAGTTGACTGAAAGGCTTTTGCGTCATTTTCCAAGTTTAATGACAAATAATTGAGAATTAAGGAAAATTTACGGCCTTGATGGCAAAAAAGCGCGCTCCATGTTAGCAATGTTGTCGCCAGGAGTCCTGCTCGGTTGGCATTACTTTCGGAACTTTTGTAAATGTTTGTGTTTCGTTTTGTTTGAGTTTAAACATTTGCATAAACCTTGGTTTATCGGCTGCGAGGATCTCTATTGTTTCCAAAGCTAAAGTTGAAGAAAATTCTAACAGTAAACGTGAACTATCCCGATGTAAACCCTACAACACATTTTTTTTTGCGGCTTCGCGTCACGTTGTATTGAAATATCCTCACAGTTGAACAATAACCTTAATCCGTAATATCTTTAATGCTAGACACAAAGTGCCACCAATTGTGATAGTATGTTACAACACACTTTACAGTATATAATATATATCATTTTCTTTAACTCTTATTAAACAACTATTGCCTTATAAAAGGTTGCTTCGAAATCTCGTTCTTTAACTAAAGTTATAGGTTTCGTACTGTGGCAAATAATTGTTATTCTCTCTTCTTTAAAAGCTTTTGTGTTTAATATGTTTTAATCACTCCCTGATTGGACCGACGAAAAGCACTTAGCTGATCCACGAATGCTTAATTTCGCTTTTCGATGAAGCTGAAGGCAGTCATGGTTTTATGTGAAAAGCACCAATCTACAGATAAATTATACTGTTTTTGAACCACGAGCCCCATTACGGCTAGTGCTTCTAAACTGAGCTCCGAAACATATATTATTTTTTTAAGTAACAGCGGTTATACAGACAAACTACAACTCGAGTCTTCAGGCATATAGCATAATAATGGCGTTTAGAAATCCTCGTTTCTATAGCTTTTCTTTTATGGGAAAATAAAATATATTACACTGATCTTGATAACTAGTCCCCATGCATAAATAAAAATATATTTGTGTAAAGAACTACGTTAAAGCGAGATTTGTGTCATACCACTATGAAAAAATGGTTTATCTTCCTTTTCCAAACAGACTCTGAAACGAGTCAGTTAATTCGAGTTTTCTAATCACAGATTCCTCAGGTTTAAAATGCTTCTGAACGTTGCATTTGCGTGTGAGGCGCAGGTTTCCTGGTAGAATTAGATGATTCGTGAAAAGCGCTCGATAATGCTTCCACCACAGTATTTGAATTCTCGGACACGTTACACACAAATGCGTGACAATCGACTCTTCGAGGGCGCTGTGAAACGTGAT
The DNA here is from genome assembly GCA_026413305.1 of Hydrozoanthus tunicans. NCBI lineage: Eukaryota > Metazoa > Cnidaria > Anthozoa > Zoantharia > Hydrozoanthidae > Hydrozoanthus > Hydrozoanthus tunicans. The sequence goes on from JAOBAT010000375.1 coordinate 4,241, forward strand.
CGCTGAAAGCAAAAAGTTGGTGTTTTCTGTCAGCAACAACATACGATATACGATTCATTGGCACAATAACATCCACCATTTCGGGTTTTAAGTTGCTTGTTTCTCTTATAACGATCTCTCGAGGAGATATTGATAGGCAGACACGAGGCAAAGTCTTCTCTTCGTGTTTATGTTCTTCATAGAAGTCTTTTAAACATTTATCCATATTTTCTCCACCCGGAGTAGAACGCTCGACTTTGCCAATGTATCTAACGATAAATGTCCTAGAAGGCTCTAAATCGTAGTTTCCTCTTTCGCTTCCAAGTCCCAACCTTTTTAACATATTCAACTCTAAACTGATAAGCTTTTCCGTAAACGAAAACACTTTTGTCTTGCATCAACTGTTTTTATGACTATGGCGCCGCGTTAAGTCGCGTGGAGCGATCGTGAGCATAAATTGTTTAGTCCGTGTGACAAACACCCTGTTAATCCTATTTCGCCTACAGAACGGTGGTTTCCCGCTTCGCCTGTTTTGACCAGAGTAAAAAAAGGCACCCGTGTAGCAATTAAATGAGTTTTATCATGAATTATTATCTTGCCATATTTGGTGGGAGGAAGTAAACGGGTCACAAAGCAAGCCGCACTGACAGGTGACCGGCAGCTTGCTTGGCCTCTGCCAATCTGACGCGCGCGGTCGTGTTGTCTGTTTTTAATTGAGTTGAAATACGTTCGTATTCCGCTGAGTAGAAATTCACCCGAGGCTAACAATAAACGCTTTTTAATCTTTAGGGCCAGCAGGCTAGTTTCGGGCCAAGTTTCAGCGCATAGCTTACAGGAAATACTAGTCGTTTAAGAAACTTAATTCTAGCCGTTTAATGTTTATGCTGAGGCAATGGTTATACTGATTACAGCACCGCACCTCAACAGCCGATTGATACGGATTTCATCTTTACTACCAAATTTTTCGGCTGGAAAAAAATCAAAAGAATTTTCAATGCCACAGGCAAGGAAGTGATGCCTGCATTTGGTTAGCAGTGGTGCAAGGCGACCTTCGTCGATTCGTGAAGGACACGTGGAAAGGCACGAAAACTGCAAACAGCGAAAAAATGTGGATACTGGGCCAGGCTAATTTATTTTTTGTATAAGCAATTTGAGTCAACTCTGCGTGGATCGCGTGACAATGGTAAGAGTCACGCAATTTTAATAGCTCGGGTAACGAGCGAGTCATTCAGTTTTCTCCATGGCCTGTTGAGCGAGATTGAGTAAGCCCTCGTAATTCTGGCGTGAACAAATGTGAGGGAAGCACTCGCCAACACGAAAGATGTCTAGCTCGGTTTAATCTTTAATTTTATGAACTGCAACCAAACAAACAAATCAAAAGAAATATTGTAATCACTTTTTCGAGCGTTGTGATGCCTTTTACTCGCTAAATCATGGTGAATGAGAAATACGTCCCAAAAGGTCGTCCACCGTTTTCCTGATGAGAAACGGTTAATTACTTGCACCGTGAAAAAGTTTGAAAATGCTGGCGCTTCGGACTTGAGTCCTGGTCACTTTATTCCGGACACAAACGTCAGTAGCTCCTAGTAAATTTACAAGTGCAGTTTAAAACATAAATTTTGCAATTCAGTTGAAGACGTCATTAAGCTCTTGATTAAAGCTGAAAATGAGGACTTACAAACTGAACAGTTACAAATGACAAAAAAAGATGTAAATTTTTGAACGCAATTTCTATTTTACATAATATATTTGCATATATTGTTTCGTCAGTTGTTGACAACCAAAAAGTTTTTTTGTGTGTGTGCGTGACATGAAAAGGACTTTCATGATTATGAAAGAAGGTCAAAATTCTACCCAACATTATTTCACCATGATAGTTCTCGATAGATTAAAACTACCACTTTCTGTATTAAGTATCTTTAATCCTTCATTCAAAATGTCGATGACTCATCAACAGGAACGACTGACAAGAAGGGCTGTGAGGCGCAGATACGTGACCCGGTTTATGGGGTTCACTTTCGACAGGAAGTGTTGCCTTGACAAAAACAAAACAGAAACTTTGTTTACTTGTGTTTCCTGTAAGCTTATTGTATTAAGCAGGATTAGGGACCGAGAGGGAGAGTCGTTTTCCTTATGTGGGCATAGAGAGAACTTTGCGTAGACAGTTGTTACTCGGATCCATTGCGCACTGTTACTTCGCCGACTCAGGCTGCAGAGTCAGGGGAAGTTTTTTTTTTACCCAGAAAATGCTTAAAATGTGTTTTTTAATTGCCATCCTGGTTATGCCTCAAGATCAAAAGGACTTTGTCGGACTTCTTTATAAACGGCGGTGGTTTTCATGTTCTTTTTTGTGTTCAAATTGCCTGCCGTCTATAAGGCATTTTCACACTCATGCGCAGTGATTTTTGGCGGGCCACACGGGTCTTACAGAGTAACGTTGTGGCTTAAGATTTCAGGTTTTATTGATAGAATGAAGACTAAGAATTCCAGTGACCTGCGTATGGTTAAACGGCTAACCAAAGGCAGGCCACTGGCCATGGGTTAAATTTAAGTTTATGAGAAATAAGTAAAGTATAATCAATAACACGAACGATAGCTATGATAAAGAAAATCAAGAGCATATTTAAAACGCTGTGGCTATATGCCCGACAGTCGGGAACGGTCTCAGATTTACTAAATGCCCGTAAGATCTTAGAATTGTCTTTTTTTGAGCATCCAAACACATTCTAACAGCCAATAAGTATTACATCATTGTTTAGAAATGCCAAGCGATCTCAGAGTTGTTATTTGTACGGGAGCAGGATGTTTCCCTACCATGAACTCGACAACATTTAGTGACACTTTTTTTTCACAAATTTTAATTGGCACGGGTCACTGGTTCAGTCTGCTTCTGATAGTGTTGTTTTCTTCAAATCAACCCGGATTTTATTTTCTATTTCATAATTATAAAGTGCTGTTTTCTTAACATTTTGGAATAGTTGCGAGCCACTACCAGTTCGAACCTGTGAACCAATTGTTATCAGCCGGATCTTTGAGATTTTTTTATCGATCCAAGATACGCGGAAGATAGACTTACGGGAACAGCTTAGGGTGAGCTAAATGCCCGTAAGCCCTCTAAATATGTTACGGTTTCCTGTGTATGCGTGCTCTTAAAATTGTCCTTTTTTGTGCACGCTCGTCGCGTCACCCACGATCATCCTTGGAGGGTTTTTGACGGCAGACAGCTGACACGTTCTTAAATTGAGGTCACATGCAGACAATAGTCAATGCGCCAACAAGCGACAGAAACTATCGGGAAAAGTGCGACAATTTGTGACAGCGAAAAATTGCATCAGAGATCAACTATGCCGTCAAAACATCCAGGAATATGTACATGTAATCAGTTTCTCGCCATATTTTTTGTCCGAGCTTAAAATTTTTAGGACGCGAGACAGACATGTTTACTTCATTCGGTTTTTGACAACAATTGATAAACTGGAGCTGTAAAGAAACTAGCAAAGCAAACAGTGCTTAGAAGTTGAAAATTATGACAGCGCCATTTTGTTCGGACAAAAATGTAGTAGCGACATTTTACGCTAGAAAAGGATGCGAAAAAAGGTTAAAAAATGAGTGACTTGCCTCATCTGAGCTTCCCTTTGTACGTCCCTGGACAAGATTCGCATGAATTAGTCCGCCGGCGCGCCTTAAACTGGCGGTGAAAAATAACGTTAAAAGCTGAAACGTTCGTGACTCGTGAAAAGTCTGTTTTGATTTACGTCAACCGTGATTTTTTTTCACGTGAACTGTGCGCGATACCCCCTCTTTTTGACCCTCTGCATTGTAAATATTGTATTCTCATTCTTGAGTTAATATAACTCTTAACAGAATATGTTACCCAAAGCGAAACTTGAATGGCAAATTTTATTGATTATTGATGCAGACAAACTAGAATACGAAACGAAAAACGGTTTTGCTGCTCGTCCTTGGACTGAAAGCCGAATGCAGAGCCAATCAATGTATTATTTCTCTGAGTAAAATTTTCTTCAAAAACCCAGAAACGACCAATGGACGCAATTACGTCCAAACTGGTAACAATTCATGATCATTTGCATGATCAAATGTTGAGGCAGTCATTGCAATAGGTGTGCTTGACAAAAAATACCGATACCCGTTAAAACTATCTCGCGCTTGCCGACGGCCATTTCCGCGAGATTTGTCACCTTTTTCTTTTGGCTTTGCAGTTCTTATCTGAGTTCTGCAGTCACGAGTTGTTTCTTTTACTTAAAAATGACTTTATTTCATTCTGCTTCTAAGAACTATGCATCCGTTTAACAAAATTCTGTGTATTACAAAACTCTGTGTAAATATACATTCAGTGCAATTCCAAATTCGTTTTAAACAAAACTTTTTAAAATACAACGAATAAAAGTTTAAGCCTCTGCCACTGTTTTAGCGAGAGCTTTAGACTTCAACCTATTGCGAAAACCACAAAAGTTTTCATTGAATGCTTGCAGAGGTGTTTCTCCTGACATTTCTAAAATCTTCAGCAACTATCTTCTAGAAAAAGTCTACCCTATTATTATTAAATAATTCTTATTGCGGTAGTGAACCTCTAACGCACAAATTGTTACTTCATAAAATAAATACGAGGCATTACGAATATTCTAGTTAGATCTTTCGTGTTTTGCTGGCCAGAAATTATGGGGAGTGCAAAACACGACGGGGGTAGGGAAGAGTTTTCGCCCCTCCAAGGCACGGTTCCAACTCTAGAAAAGACTAAATTGAAATGTTAGCTTGTTCTGAATTTGAGTAAAACTCGATCAGGCCGCGGTTAAGGCTCGTAATGACGATATCGCAGTAAAAAACAGCGCTTTAAAAAGGCTTATTTTTGGATCAAAAAAATCAAAACGCTTCTGGCACAAACCAAAAGCGTAGAGAAATCATTTGAGGTAAAAAGCAACATCTTTTGGCGGCTGGTATCTCAGAAGAAAACAAAGCTGAAGCCGATAGAATGTTTACAAAATATGGACAGTTAACAAAAAAAAGCAAAAGTTTCGAGAAAAACCGTTCAACTCCGAGTACAGTCCACTAGCAAAGTCTTTACCTTCGAACAACAGCGCCCCATTTTATAAACTTCCAAAATTTTTCCCCAAGAATGAAATTGTGCGCAGGGAAACAAAGACCTGTAGTTATTTGGTATCTGGCATCTTCTATAAAAACAATACAACGTTAACCGAGTTATTGTGTTTTGTTTTGTTAAATAAAATCAGAAGAGAAATATTATGATAATCGAACGAGGTAAATCGAGCCGATAGGCAATTTCCAAACCACAACACGTCTTTTCCAAACGACGTGTTGTGACTTATATGTCAAATTAGATCGTGAGAAAATAACTGAGAAGTATAAACCTGAATATCTTAAACCGATTGTAAATGGCTCAAGTCTTCATGTGCAACTGATAAATGGTAAAACGAGTAAGTTCACTCTCCTAGTGGACGCCATTCTGTCGAGTTACAACGTTATCTTTAAGTTCATTGAGTGAGTCAAGCTCTTTCTTCGTTTCGACGATTGTAACATCGAAGGGGCTTCCTGGAATGTGCTGGTCGGCCCACTTGATGTTAATGATGTAACGGCCGATTTCCGTGGGGTTGTAACGTACTCCGATGCTCCGGTCCTTGGTTGTGTCACGGTACATCTCTACCTTAAACGCTCCGCGTGGTCCATGGATTCTCACCTTCAGGGTCCCAGGCCCCGCGCCTTTGGTGTCTACCAGGAAGTTTCCTTTGAAACTTTTGAGGAGGCCGTTTTCGAGGCCAGGCCCCACAGCCGTTACTTTGGAAGGGTCCGGGGGATGTCCAACACGTACCAAAAATGGGCTTCCCTGCACAGACTTCCCGCCCCACTCAACGTAAACCAGGTGGTTCCCAATTTCGGTCGGGTGAATCTGGACATGGTAAGTGTCGTCTTTGTTGTCAAAAACAGTGACGTCACAGTCACGTGTTGGGCCTTCACAACGGACGTGAAGTTGTCCTGGGCCTGCGTCACGGCTGCTTATCGAGAATCCCATTGGTTGACCGACGAACACGCCAGCGCCCTGAGTGAGCGCCGCGCCCTCAACCATACACCGACTGGCGTCACCAGGGGCTTGGATGGTGACCTTAAAAGGGCTCCCCGGGATATCAACCCCGTCGTACCTAACCGTAAGGACATACGCGCCCGCAACTGGAGTGATGTAATGGCACGTGTATGTGTCGTCACCAACGTGCGCGACCTCCACGTTTGCGTTGTATTTGACGCCTGAGAGCCAGGCCTGAATGCGGCCGCTACCGGCACGACTCGTGTCCACCTTGAACTCGCAACGTTCGTTGATAGTACCTAGCAAGGGAAACAATAATGAATCATTTAACCGAATGTTTTTACAGCAAATTTTTATAACAATTATTAGTTATAGTATCAATACCAGCAAAATTGCCCTTGTCGTGGGTCACTATGCTTATAGTTATGGTAGTGTTTCCCCCTATTGCGGATCAATCTGTTAGCAGTATCGGTAGTATTTCCCCTATTGCGGGTTAATCTGTTAGCAGTATCGGTAATATTGCCCCTACTGCGGGTCAATCTGTTAGCAGTATCGGTAATATTGCCTCATTGTACGCTACTCTGTTAGCAGTATCAGTAATATTTCCCCTACTGCGGGTCAATCTGTTAGCAGTATCGGTAATATTTCCCCTACTGCGGGTCAATCTGTTAGCAGTATCGGTAATATTGCCCCTACTGCGGGTCAATCTGTTAGCAGTATCGGTAATATTGCCTCATTGTACGCTACTCTGTTAGCAGTATC
>JAOBAT010000386.1:0-11036 GCA_026413305.1 Hydrozoanthus tunicans
AATTTAGTAATAACATATTGTAACTGAAAAGCCCATACTGGGAGGTACAATAAAAAATGTATGTATGTATGTATGTACCTTAACTTTTATAACACTTCACGAGCGAACATGAATCATATTACTCGGGGTAGATTGCTGAGTTTGCGGTACGCTCTTTTGTAGACTTATTGTAGTTATTATTTTTTCACCAACCTTCAGACAACGAATATTATATGGACGATTGGTGTCTCGGTAAACTCTTAGAAGGCATGTGTTACAAGTGCATGGAACAGCCCAAGACAGCGTTGGATTGTCTGGTGACGACCTTAGAACGGTATTGTCTTATTAAGAAATTGTGATTACACTGTTAAGTTTGATATTCACAAATTGTTTTTCGCCAGCTTTTAATAACAGGTACGTGGAACTACTGTGATGTGAACTAAATTATGAGTGTAGATTTGACCGAGTTACGTTAGATAAAGTAATTTGTGCGTATTTATTACTTTGTGGTTTTGTTACTCATTCTGTGTTTGTGTACAGGTCTAGTGAAGTTGTTTGTGATAATTTTCTGGCCCCCTACGCATGCGCTGAGATCGGATTTCTTTACTTGGATGAAGGAAATCTACAGAAGGCCAAGTTTTACTTCAAGAAAACAAGGTGCTCCACAAGTGATCTTAGCTCTAGAATGTTACGTTTTATGTTTAGTTTTAACTATACTTACCGTTTGATGTAGTTTTAGAAAATGTTGAACATGTTGATAACGATACTTTTGTGCTATAAAAAGATACGGCTGAAAGTTAAAGAAATCAAGACTCTGTAACTACGGTTACCTGTAATAATTTTATTTTAGTCTAAGAACAAGAAACACATTTGTGTAGCAGCTTTATTAACCCTTCCAGCCAAAAAAATAAACCACGTGGTGCATTGTTAAATTCTCCCAACTAGAACTCGTTCAAACATAGAAACAGATTTGTGTATTGGTGCATGGTGCATTGCTTAATTTTCCTAACTAGAATTCATTCCAACATAGAAACACATTTGTGTAACAGCTTTGTTAACCCTTCCAGCCCGAAATAAACCACATGGTGCTTTGTTAAATTCTCCCAACTAGAATTCATTCCAACATAGAAACACATTTGTGTAACAGCTTTATTAACCCTTCCAGCCCAAATAAACCACATGGTGTATTGTTAAGTTCTTCCAACTATGATTCGTTCCAACATAGAAACACATTTGTGTATTGGTGCATGGTGCATTGCTAAATTCTCCCAATTAGAATGCATTCCAACATAGAAACACATTTTTGTAACAGCTTTGTTAACCCTTCCAACCCGAAATAAACCACATGGTGCATTTCTAAATTCTCCCAACTAGAATTCGTTCCAACATAGAAACACATTTGTGTATTGGTGCATGGTGCATTGCTAAAATCTTCCAATTAGAATGCATTCCAACATAGAAACACATTTGTGTAACAGCTTTGTTAACCCTTCCAGCCCGAAATAAACCACATGGTGCATTGCTAAATTCTCCCAACTAGAATTCATACTTTTCAAGTTACATATTTAGGAGAATTTTGCTTTACGTCTTCAATAGTTCCCTTTCTTGGATCATACGCGTTTTGCCAGAATCAGTTGTCTTATTTGCTTTAGTTATGTAAAGAGAAGTTACACGTTGAAAAAGTGGCTGGGGCTGAAAGATTTAAAAAGAATCTATACTAATACTACTTCTACTAATGGGAAAAAGCGTCTGCAGGCAAACTTTCTTTCAAAAACATAAATCTAAACGAGTAAGCGGATTTCAGTAAACGTGATGTTTACAAAGAAAACGTTTCAGATCGAAGTACTTTCGAGACATGAAAGAAAGAGATCCTTGTCTCAACCACCAGTAATATAGCAGTTGACTCGTTCATAACAATTTCTGAGAACTTCCAATAGGCGATGGTTTAGAAGTCGTCCAAAAATGCTGGATAGTTTTAAACTGGAAATATTGGGTTGTTTTGTAGTTATAAATACTTCTTAGAGCTTATCATGCAATATCCAATGAACTTCAAAAGATCCTTGAAAAAGTGTAGGCTTTACTGGAAAGCGTTAGTTTATCCAAAGTTTTTCCACTGAGCCAGTTGTTATAATCAAACTTATTTTGCTTCCTGGAAATCAGGAAAGATTACCAACGGTACCATCTCGAGAATCGTCTGCTGTTCCGTGTTCACGCCGCCCAGGAAGAAATCAGGTGGCGGTGTAAACAGAAAGGTGAACTCGATAGCAGCACCCTTGAATCGACCGAAGGAAGCTTTATGGATGACAGTGGAGATGAAGACGACTGGCAGACAGCCTCTGAAGACGATGATAATAGCGATGAAGACTTCGTGGATGCAGAGGACGTCATTCAAGATGATAGTTTTGTAGCGCAATCGTCGTCATCTTGTGTTATCCAAAATGGCGATGTGGTGTTACCCGAGGAAGTGCCTCCAGATAACAGTACAGTTGTGGAGCCAAAAGATGCTAACAGGAACGTTAAGAAACAAACTAAGAAATGGCTAAAAGTTCCCAGAAAGCCATTTAAAAGAAAGACAAAAACCAACACGTCACTGGAAAATAGTTCGTCAGATGATGCCAGCCAAAGAGATTTCGTGACAAAAGAAACAAGCTTATAACTTGACTGGCAAAGTTTTGACTGCTAAAACTATAGGTGTAAAGAATATTCCGGCCCCCAATGCTACAAAGACTGTACCCGTCGCAATTTCATTCAGCATAAAAATTTTGTCACCTGCCTTTTACAAGAATACCAATTAGATGCTACACACACACACACACCAAGGTTTTGTATATACACATAGTTTATCAAATAGAACTTATAAGCACATGGTTTTTGAATTTTTCGAAACGCCTTTATCTAGCAATAATATTGAATTTAACTTTTAACAAAACAAGAGTTTGCATTCCCACTAAGATAATCGGAACGATAGCCAAACGAAGCCCAAACAAGCGCATTTTACAAATTTAAACCGCCTTAAGTCGCCTAAAATCGCACTAAGTAGCAGTCAGTTTCAACCCATTTTTCCTTAAACCGCCTTAAGTTGCCTTAAATTGCCTTAAGTCGCTAAATTGTGGCCACTTAGGACCCGGAGTAGGCCTTCTCTCAGTTATGTATTTGTTGCAAGTTATAGAAAAAGAGAGTGGTACTCATAGAAAAGTTTAGGTCGTTTCCTCGAGGACCAACAGTCACCAATTTTGGAAGGTTAGTCATATATATCCCGTTTTTTTTTTAGGTTAGGGCTTCAGAATTATTAAGAATGAGTAACTTATATGGCACAGATGCTTTTTAGACTTCAGATTTCATTCACTATTTTTTCACAACAACAACTGCAATCGGCAAATAATTGACAAAGTTTGCTATGCCAAAAAATATAATAATTACATTTGTTTGATGGTGTAAGGCGGTGCTTGCCAGATAACACACAGCTCAAGCCGCAGAGAAATACTTCAATGTTTCGAACAACTGATTGGTGATAAACATTGTAAAGAAAAAAGAAGCATCGACATCAAAAGGCCGGCAGTAGATTGGTCAGAAATCCTGTTATGTCAGTTGTGAACATAAAATATGCTTTTTTCTGGATATTAACCTTGCAAACAATAAAACAGTCCAAACAATGCATTACAGCTGCACATTTTGGCATTTTGATTATGTGACTTCAGACGTCAGTGCAACATGCATATGGCGACCTCCATTGAATTGACTAGCTCTTTTTTCTCAGTTTTGCTGAATATGTTAACAAGCGAATCGCTTTAGAAAGTACATTCCCAAAACCCCAAACTGATGTTTTTTAGAATTATAAAAAATGGTTAGAAGTGGAACTTCTTTTTAAGCACCTAGTCTAAGATTTGATTGTGTTCCTTTTTATCTTGTCAATTTAAACTAGATGCTGAGATCGATAGGGTCTTGAATCTCGCTGAAACATCCGTCAGGCTGATTAGGCAGCTGGTAACTTATAAGAGGTCCATAAGTTTTACCTATCAATTTTGTGTGAACCCGTACGTGCCTTACGCAATATTGTGCTGACAAATTTTAATTTGGAACAAAATTATATATTTTAACTCCGTTTGTTTGAGCTTCGAAGCCTAGTGTTTACTTTTAATTTGAAGTCTATGAAATATCACACCGTTAGATTTACTTAAAGCCTTGTTTGTGTTTGCACTACAGCCTGTCTAAATCTTAGAAATAGAATTGAAAAGCGCGTTTAACCTTTTACTCTTCCAAAACTTATACCAATACCTTAATCTTCCAAAACTTATACCAATACCTTAAACCCTATTTTTACAATGCAGATTCCTTTAAAGATTGTTTAGCTTTTTTTAATAATAAATTTTTGTTTTTAAAAAAAACGTTTTAGGAGACATTTTTTTTAAAGCAAGATTTTAGGCCTGAATGGCACAAACTAAAGTTTATTGTGATGTCTTTCACGGCCTACAACAAAATTTTAAAACTTGTAGAGCATTTATACAAGAATATTGTTTAGCTTTTTAATATAAGGTTTAATCTCAACACCTCCCCACTTTTTCACACAAATTAAGTTAATATGAGTTGGGGAATTTACTAACTTACCACCTTTAGGGTGAAAGGGTTAGGTTTTATTAACTTAAAAAACAAAACCAACAAACGTTCACAAAAACTATAAAAAATGATAATTGTTCAAATCGGTATTTTCATGTTCCCAAAAAAACAATTACAAAAACGGTTTATCAATTTTCTACAGGGCAAACGAAAAAGAAACAACGAATCTAAAGTCAAATCTCAGTTGGAAAAACTGCTCGATACAGGAAGACAAAAAGAAACAAGTACTCGAGTCATCAATATTACCAGCTGAAATGTTTTTGCATGCTATGCAAACCGCTTTCTATCTTTTATCATGTTTAGTAAGCTCATTACTTGAAAAATTTCTGGTTTTATTTACTTAGCTTGTTTAACAACCAAACTTGATTCATAAGAAATCTAGACAAGCCCCCATGAGTTTGGTAACTGTTTTCACCCTGTGTACGGCAACCTTACTTACAAAGTCCTTTGGCTTCCTTTTGCTAAGCATTTTGTAAAGGAACAGCGCTTTTTTGGTTGCCATATCTTTGATAATTTTTATCTTAAAATATATCTCATACAATTGGAGTATGGAGAACCAATAATTGAAACCGAAAAAACCAATACATGGCTGAGAGGGCTTTTTATTGACCTTCAAAAATGTTTTAAGGTGTTTTTGAATATTTGGAATTTGTTTATATATAAAATCGTCTGTTTTGACGATAATGTAAGCCTGGAAATGTTTAATTACTTCAAAAAGTTTTCGTCTTGAAAGTAATCAAAATGTTGATTTTTCAATTTTCATTCTTTTTGTTGCCAATTTTTGGCGTATCACATTTTGCCTTAAATAGAATGAAACTCTATGTCTCTTTCTGTTCATTCACCAAACTGTTTATTATTCACGAGATGGTGTGTCTTTATTTGCAGATACGTTAGATTTCCTTTTCGGTGCAGAAGCCGACAAAGCATACAAATTAAAAAGAGAAAGATTCGATATAAAAGTTCAACAGATCAGAGTCATCCTTAACTTTGGTAGAAAATAATCAAACGTTTGCTTATCATTTCAAGAGACGCTATAAATGTACTTTTTGATACTTTTGGAAAAAATCTGATTTTTTGGTATGCTTTAGATGACACACATCTTGACATTGCAACAAATATTTGCTGGACCGGGATCCGAAGTATGTCTTTGATGTTTATCTTTTCAGTGAAAAGGTACAAGATAACATAAAACGAACACTACTCAAATTGCAAGACTTGGAGACATCTAAAGAAACCGCTGCCAGAACCAAAACGGCAGTTTTCAATATTTTTTGACGTCTCTTGATTAGGTCCAAAAACAAGACAAATACTGCTCCAATTGCAAGACTGAGAGACATCAAAAGAAACCGCTATCAGGGCCAAAACGGCCCTTTTTTGCTGTAAATTTTGTTTAAAGCCCTTACCTCAAAACTGGAACATTCGAAGTGTTGATACTACTTAGTGCGCCGCCTAAAACTTTTCAAACTGGACGATTGAATCAACTTTGTCATGTAATAAATACCTGAGTCAATGTTTATCCAGAAATTTATTAGAAAATTGAAACGTGGACCTTGGAAAGTAGAATCCTGGATTAAAAGTGCATAGCAATAAACAGGTTCCACATTCTATGAAATGGAGAACAAATCCTATGATGTGGATTTGTACTTTCTCCAATACGACATTTCTCACACTTCTGTTGTTACAGCTTTGGAAGTACTCATTTGTGTTTTGAGCTCAATTTTGGCCGCAACAGCAACAGCTGAAAATAGCCTCCTTGTCCTGGCAATATATCGGACAACATCTCTGCACAGCCCAACAAATATGATCCTTTGCTCGTTGGCACTATCTGACTTAATAAACGGACTTCTTGTGTTACCAGGATTGGTTGTCCATATTTGCTTCGAGATTAACCTCAATCTTTCGGTTCACGTTGTTGCTGGTGTAGTTTGGGAGACGTGTGCAGCAATCACCGCTGCCGTTTCTATGATCTGTGTTGTTCTCCTGAGTGCGGATCGATACTTGGCCCTGAAGCTCCATTTAAGATACCATGAAATTGTGTCGAATACACGAGTCATCGGCGTTTTAGTTCTGACTTGGATATCGCAGTGTTTCATGTCCGTCTTTCGGTTCCTCGAAAACGCCAACAAACCATTTATGGTCATAACAATGGTAATGATTGACACCTCCATTTTAAGTCTTGTCTTTACCAATTTTAGAGTTTTTCAAACTGTGCGTCGCCACCAAATCATTATTCAAAACCAGGTACTTGCTGCCGCACAAGGAAGCACTCGCCAGGCAGTCAATATTATTGCATTTAGGAAATCATTGATCACAATGTCTTATATTGTAGGAACATTTTGTCTGTTTTATCTACCGTTTAATGCGGCGCTCATTGGTTATATCGTTAAGGGAAGTATGACAGTTTCTGTGCGGTTGGCTTTTTATATTGGCGCCTTGATCGGGATTAGCTCTTCTTGCATCAACCCTCTGATCTGTTTCTTTAGAATGAGAGACGTCCGGAGAGCTGTTCTAGTACTTATTCCAAATTTTAGAATGTTTGGGATAAGGGTAACACCTTCTGGTGTTACGGTGAGTGGGGGTTTTACTTAACAGCGCTAAAACGTGCTGCTACAACAACGGCAATAGCATAGAATAGCAAAACGTACAAGCTATGGGCTTCCGAGAGCCAAAGCATCTCAACTTTATGAGCCTAATATCAAATCAGAAGGCTAAAGCCCTGTTTACACGGTACGAACTAACCTCGGTTTCGACCCGGGTTAAAACTAACCCGAGTTAGTTTTTGTCGTGTAAGCACTGTTACCCGGGTTCGACCAGGGTTAAATCTAACCCATCTCCAGAGGTGGGTTCGACCCGGGTTAGTTTAGAAAAGTTACGTGTAAATATCAACCTGGACCGAACTCGGGTTAGTTTTGATTTTGCACATGCGTGATGCTTTGTTGTTAGTGAAACTGGGCATGCGTTTGTAAAACTAAACCGGGTTCGTCCCAGGTTTGTGTTTACACGCGTCTTTGGTATTTTTCAGTGTGAACAAAATTGGGTCGAAACAAGGTTAGTTTTAACCCAGGTCGAACTCGGGTTAGTTTGCACCGTGTAAATAGGGCTTATGGAAGGGACCAGAACGAGTTTACTTAATGAGATAAAAGTAATAAGACTGATAGTAGGATTTGTACAGTTACTACTGAAGTGGACAATACCTACAGCTGTTTGTGGCTCATGGGTGCAGCTGGTGTAATCGTTGTGCATTTTAAGAAAATACGGAAACAATATTTTAAATAATTACCAATTTCACCACGCAAATTTTCAATCAATGTGCTTAAAAAGTTCTTTTATACAACTTTAGACGTCTTACAAAATAATGTTTTGATTGATAAACTTATAAAATTTTTCATAAAGAAAAGAACTTAAGGTAAACTAGGGGACCAGTCATTATTTATCACCTGGAGGGGGGTCGGAGGATTTTGGGGGGATCACTTGATTTGTAAGAGAGCAAAAGGGGGGATCATTCGTAACTAAAAACCCTGAAGGGGGGGACCACTGAAAAATTTGGAATTATTTCGAAGGGGGGGGGGCATCTAAATCTGTTTGAGAGAGTATATACAAAATTACTGCACTCACACTTCGAGTTGATAGATAGCTTTTCTTTTGCAGTCTCAGTTTGTTCTATTTTTGAAAACAAAACTTTAATTAAAAAGCGGAGGTCGTTCATATTGGCGATTGCGCACATTTCAATTTGCCTTTCGTTACATTTTTCTTTTTATAATTTGCTTTTGCTTTAGCAAACATTCATCTTTAAACTGATGACCGGTGAACTCCATAACGCCATAACTTCTTCATAACGTCACTTTGAGCCTCATCGTCCGATTCAACACCAACAGTTAGTCTCTTACGACAAGTTGCCTCAGGACTTGGTGGCCTTAAAATGGCTGCTACTTGTTTTAGATTGTTGGCTAAGGTCATGCTAAAAATACCCTTTTCTAACAACCACAGCAAAGGGTCTAGATGTAAACGCCTTGCTAGTTTTCTAGTAAAGTCAGCATTGATGCTTTCTATTGGAGTAAATCTAGCATTATCTTCGATTGAATCGAAAATTTCTCCCGCGACCACAATGGAGGTCAAGTTTCCTAAGAGATCGCGTGCCCTCTGCTTGAGCCGCATCTCCTTGGTTTTGCGGACTTTCCTTTTATTTTCCTTCTGTCTTCTTGATGTTGACGCATTTTTTGCACCTGTACCTTCAGGAACATGGCCTGGCTACTGTTGGCCTAAAACTGGACAAGTTACTATCGACAGGAAAGTCCAAGCAACGGAAATGAGTTGTCTAGCAGTGAGGAAGAGAGAGAAAATATCAGATACTGAATCAGATGACGAGGAGAATAGCGAAGATGACCTTGTCATTGCTGATCTCAATGAAAAGTCAACTGTTCATAAGCCAGTTGTAACTTTTGTACCAGATGACCAAATACCTGAGGTCACAGTTCAAGCACTACTATCAAATTGGAAAAGGGACAGGAACAGAGGCCGTTGCTAATCCTTCCAGATGGCTGAATTACCGCTATATATGACATGCTTATAGAGAGTGTACTTGGTACACTGTTGTTTGGCTCTCTGGCATTAGATACCAAAATCTAGAATAGAATAAGACACGGATCGGTCACTTCTAAAGAATGCGCAATGATAACTTCGTTAAACTGTATACTAATATACACGTCGAAAAACATAGGGGGGGGGATCACCAAAAATATCAATAGTTACAAGGGGGATCACTTCAATGAAATAACACTAAAAGGGGGAGGCGGCTAAATTTCACCGTGTTAGCCCCAATTCCTCTGAACCCCCACCCCCCCACCCCCCTTAGGCGATAAATGATGACTGGTCCCCTATCTAGAATACATGATTGAGACGGTAAAATAATAGTATTTTGCTTACCTTGTGTAAATTGTGGTATTTGTTGTCATGTAGATGGGTTTTGGGACGGGAAAACGGCAGAAAACGGCAAAACTAATCTCCCATTTCTACACATCGCACGGCAACCATCTTCACATACCTAG
The DNA here is from genome assembly GCA_026413305.1 of Hydrozoanthus tunicans. Taxonomy (NCBI): domain Eukaryota; kingdom Metazoa; phylum Cnidaria; class Anthozoa; order Zoantharia; family Hydrozoanthidae; genus Hydrozoanthus; species Hydrozoanthus tunicans. The sequence continues at coordinate 9,639 of JAOBAT010000386.1, forward strand.
CTAAATCGTCAAGATATCCGACAATGTCTGTGTGGAAAATCGCCGTGCACGTGATCCAACACATATTACTGTCTCATCTTAGCATTCGAAAACTATAATCGAACTGATTTGTGCTTTCGCCATATGATCCGGACAAACATGAAAGGACCAATTTCGCCACGTGACAAGTCAAATCTTCCCCACCTCTACACCCAAGGCAACAACATCTCCAAAGCTATTTCACCAAGTGATCCAAGTGCCGAAGGTCTGATCTACAAAATCGTGTCAGCGTTTTTTGTTTTTTCTTACTTGTTATTGCGATATCTTGCCCAAACTACGAGTAGCTGGCGCAAAACAGCAGTTTCAACTTTGTAACTTGATAAAAAAAAAGTGACAACGTGCTTAAATGCAAATCGCTGGCACGTTTTTGGAGACCAATCTTCGTTCTTTCTAATGGTGTGTAAACTGTGCAGAGGCGATAATTGGTTTCTGAGATGGAACTTCAAGTTGAAAATGTCTTTTTGCGAAACAAGAGGCTACAAAAAAATTAGATTAAGTCAAACTGATAAACAAGCGGCTCTGTCGTATAGGAAATTTAATAAACTTTCAGAAAATGTATACTTTAGTGGGACTTAGCTAGATAAAAACTTAGCGCGCTATAAGCGAAAAAAGCGAAGGTACCAAAAAGGTGCGTCATCGAAACTGAGTAAAATTGAAAAAAATTCAGCATCTATCGAGCCTGAGTTTGTTCTTACATTTAGGTCAATCCCAGCCTTGTTCTTTTTAAGTGTTCTTATAAAAAAAAAGCGTGTGTCTTAATTTTTAAACAACGTGATCATTCTTAATATCCAACACTACGATGGATGCTTCGCTTTCATCTCAACAACTGCAAACAACCAGAAGGTTTTAAATAAAGTTAACCGCTGCAAAACTTCAGTGAGAAGTTATCACTTCTTAGCGATAACGCCGTATATCATAAAACAAGCGGTTTTTATCAAAAGGGGAGTGCTGCGAGCAGCTTCAATATTCGCGTCTTGTACTTGTAGCTATGACTAGGGTTTTATGTCTTTGCTAGGCGAGTTTCTAAAGGGAAAGATTTAACTTAGATTTAATCATAAACATTAGAAGAACCGTGAATGACTGAGAACAGCAGTTTTACTACTTCAGATTATTTAATTTGTTAATAAACTGTAACGCGAGAACTCTTATTGGCAGAGACTGAGTTTCTTTAAATGCTATTGTGGATCAGAGTTTAAAATTCACGAATTACCATTTGATTCGACGGCAGACTTCGCATCCAACAGAAGATTATCGGGTAGATAATTAAGCAATACTATCTGCGAATCAGGAATAACTTGATTGTCCAAAGCATTCAAGAACATTCTGTCTCAATCAAGGATTCTATCAACTGTTTGCGAG
>JAOBAT010000397.1:0-11036 GCA_026413305.1 Hydrozoanthus tunicans
ACATCACATCACATCACATCACATCACATCACATCACATCACATCACATCACATCACATCACATCACATCACATCACTTCACATCGCATCACATCACACCACATCAAATCACATCACATCACATCGCATCACATCACGTTACACATCACATCACATCACGTCACGTCATGTCACGTCAAATCACATCACATACATCACATTACATCACATCACATCACATCGCATCTTACCACACCACCCCGCGCATTTTACACCACATCACGTCACGTCACATCGCATCACACCACACCATACCGCCCACATCTTCTCACATTTCGTTACGTCACGTCACGTCACATCACATCACGTCACGTCATGTCACGTCAACTCACATCACATACATCACATTACATCACATCGCCTCGCATCACATCACATCACATCAAATCACATCACATCGCATCTTACCACACCATACCGCGCACATTACACCACATCACGTCACGTCGCATCACACCACACCATACCTTGCACATCTTCTCACATTTCGTCACGTCACATCGCATCACACCGTACCATACTGCGCACATCACGTCACATCACATCAAATTACACCAAATCGTGACACATCATATCACACCACATCAATTTTATAATTACCACAAATGTAAGTACCTGCATCGTCATTGCTTGTTTGAGGTGTTTCACTGATCGAGCAAACATCAACAGCTCGAACTCCAGTTTAGCGATAATAACAAGACACTGCGCAAGCTCGGGCGAACGTTGACTCTGTAGCTTGTTGACTATCTGTAGGGCCCTTCTCACGCAATCCTCTCCAGGGCCCTCTGGAAGGGTCGTGAATGTGCAGTTAACACTTGAAATGTACACGTCTCCTAGAAGGCAAATCAAACAAAGCTCACGTTGCAGATTTCCCTGTTGCTGGGCAACCACGAGACAACTTTTGAAGAACTCGATATGCTGTTCCACGGGGAGGAAACACGAAAGCAGCTGTGATAGTTTACTTCCGGTTGTGACGTCAGTTAAGGAGAACATGTCCAAGTAGAAGCGGTAATCTCCAGCCAGGTTAAGTGCGTGGAGGATGTTGAACCGGTCTTCTTCGCAACGTTGCAAGACGGGTAGAGTATCTCTGGGGAATTCACTTGCTGCCTGCTCGAGGAACAAGCTGAAATAAGAGCAAAAGCGATGGAGGTCGGTTTTACAAGCGGATATTTGCTGAGAGACGGGGTCCACGTCGCGGATTTCACGGCCAAACGCGCGAACCAGCACGTGCATGCTCCAGCGTTCCTTAGCGGCGTCGTACTCAAGAAGCGAGCGGCGTCTTAGTCGATCTAAAATATTGCAGTGCGCTTCGTCGTGCGACATTCCGAGGACAGCAGCTGCAGCAGCAAGGTTGAACGAACAGGGGAAAACAGAGAGCGTAATAAAGCCGTTTCGCAAGGCGCCGTCGAGGGCGCGGTACGACGCGTTTATGCAGCTCATTAGCCTCTCGTCACTGCCAAGGTAATCTGGACTGAGAATTTTTATCATTTTACCATTTCTCAGCTCTTTCAAGATGTCTACCGGTTTCGTCTTGTTTTCTTCAATTAAAGAAGCAATCACGTGTAGAGCCAGGGGGGTCAAACCACAGGCTGTTACAAGATCAACAGCTATTTGGCTAGGGAGCCTCGTTTTGGCGCGCAGAATGGTTACAGCATCTTCTTGGGCCAGCTGGTTCACCTCAACCACCTTCATCTTCATTTGGCAGATTTTGAACACGTGACGTGACGTAACCAATACCTTGGTATCCCGGATCATGGTAAGCTTTCAAACAAAAAAAATTAGTTAAAAAAAGTTTATGTTTCTTTATTTAGATTTTTCTCATATCCCCTTCGAATACGCGATTTGTTCGAGGGAAATATGACGTAGCTTTGTTGCTCTTCAAAAGGCCCTGAACATTTTGTCCCGGGAAACTGGAGTTTGATTTTCTAAATAAGCAGTTTTTCATAGCTGTGTTGATTAGAGATACAGATTTCGGTGTATTTAAACCAAATTTGTTGGTTTAGGCTTTCAGATTTTGAAAGTTTTTGTCTCAAGGAGTCACGGGAGAACAGGCGATAGGACTCGAAGTCTGCAAAGTAAAACCTACGGTTTAACGTCCTTATCCGAGAAGGCACGAAGGTCTAACCGTTTGCAGGTGTTAGAGCAAAGGCAGCACCTTCTCCTCGGTTATTTTAAGACCCTGAGTGAAGGTCCGGCACCGGGAGTCGAGCCGAGGAATCCGTCGACACGACAGACTGGCGCTTTACTAACTGCCACATCAAATAATGTATACTTCCCAGGGAGACAGTTAGTTTTTTTTACCGAGAGCCAACTTTGTCTCGGGAAGTATCAGAATTCGAGGATAAAAAATACAGTTAACTTGTTTCCCGAAGGATTATACAATAAGTGGTTTGTTATATATTTAAACTTACTCTTTTATTGAGAATTTTTTCGGTGATGTGTTCGGCGCACGAGCAAAAACTGCGCAGGGGCACGTGACCAAGAATTAACCAGCCACAGTGCTCACTTTGTTGAGTGACAGTTTAGGTGTATAATAATCACACTTGATTTCATGGTACCAGGGACTGGTTTGCAGATTCACCTATGATCTATTTTTTCTTCCTAACTGCAAACTTAATAGAAGGTCTGGTATGGTAGCCCCGGTGAAGAGTTTTTTTCCAAGCGAGTACCAGCTGAGAGGTGTTTTTAACCCGTTCAGCCCAGCCAGTTTATCAACAACTAACTTCTCCTCATATAACAAGCACATTACATGACATTTGGTAGTGAGTAAATTGAAACTGATCAACTTATGGATAAAAACCAAAAATCTCCCAAACTGATGAACAGGTTACATAGAAAGAAAGTATGGGTTCGAGTCGGAAAGATTTAGCAATACGTCATTTGACATTTTTGGGGCTGAAAGGGTTATAGATGAACGTTCGAACCCTACTCCCCTCCCTCCACATCTCTCTAACCAGAATAAAATAAATGTGTGTATTACAAAACAAATACAGCTATCTACCCATGGCGCCGTAGTCCGACGACTTAAGAAATGGGCTTGTTTTTGTTTTATTTTTATGTTTTGTGTTGCGCTCGGGTCAAATGCAGTCTTCCAGGGGAACAACGTACCCTATGCTACATTTCTGGGGTACAAATTTGGAAAAACACGCAGTAGTTTCGATTTCACCATTTGCATTGCTGGCCAAGTACATAACGTCACCAGGCCGGCAAACGAACTCGTTCCCTGCCTACTTCCGGTCAGTCACCGGTTCAAAACTATAAACGCCCGGAGCGTACAAGCATTCTAAAACAGGCACGAGTGAAGGCTACGAAGAGACTCTTATTAGATTAGGGTTTATAGATAGTTTATACCTGAGAGATAAGGCCCATAAAGTAGTCTTTACGTTGTTCCTCTTCAAGCATTTCATCTGCGTTGTCGAACAAAATCAATCGTTTTCTGTATTGCTGCCTCAGAATCTGTAGGAATATATCAAACAAACCAAACTTATGAAAAATTAAAGAAATAGCAATAATATGCTTATATCTAAAAACTGGCTCATCAATAAAACCCTTTGACAAAAATTTTGGAAAGCCTTGAAAGAGGGCCTTAATAGGGAGTTTCTGTTTCCCGCTAATTTCATTCACCTGAAGGTGATAAATTAGCCTGACTTACTTCAAACACTTCACCTGGAGGAGATTCGTGCCCAGTTCCTACTCCACACTTCAACGCCGTTAAAAGCTGTTGTATGACTCCTTTAGCCGTATACACGGACCGCAGGCTCACAAACGTACCGACCCTCCCCGCCTGCGTCAACCTGTGCGCCACTGAAACTGCAACGCTGGTCTTACCAAAACCAGGGGGGCCTGTTAACAGGACACAGTTCCAGTTGTTCTGCTCGATGTCTTGGGCCACCTGTTGAATCATGGGTTCTCTCCCGACAAGCTCTACGGGCTGGGGAATGAAACTGCTTCTTGTGACGTCAGTAATATCTATGTTTTCCTGCGGTCGATTGGCAGTGTTTGAAGAGGGTTGTTTGTTCTTGGTAGGAAAGGCATATTTGTGGTTGTTCAATGGAGGCAGGATGTTTTCCACTGGGTTTGTCACAGGGACCGTGGTTAGGTTCAATTTCTCTGGCTCTGTGACTGAAAAAAAGGGGGCAAAGCAAAATAATATTAAATGTTTTTCTGTTAAAATTTGAAAAAAAGAAGCTTAAATTCATTTATCTGCTCCTTTTATTCTCTAAATGTAACCAGCAGTAATTAAATACCCCTTTTAAGGTAGTTATTGCATTTTGGGTAATCAGGACATGAATTATAGAAAGCCACGAACAACTTCATTTCAAACACTTGGCTTCTCAGACTGCCAAGGGCAGCTTGAACCCTACACACCTGCTAGTTTTTGGCTTGTTCCGTTACAACTACACAAAAACCGTCTAATTTCTTGGCAAATATGTTGTTTGCCAGAGCGATCGTGTGGAACTGACTCGCGATCGCTCGAAAAACATTAGACTTCTAACAAATTTCCGTCATTTCGCAAGTAACTTCACCAAGCATGAGGCAGAAACAATCTTTTTTATCTCAAAACATTGGATTCTGAACAAAATAGTCACATTGTTACAACTTTAGACAACGAATATATTCCCTTGAAAATGTGTGAATTTGAAATTTTCTTGTCTTTATTGATAGAAATGGAATATTTTAAACAAAATCCGTATAACTCACTGCTGCTACGGCCTAGGTTACCAGTCCCCGGCCTGCTCGGTCAAAATTTTACATTCCAATCTTTTTTTGGTTAAAAAACATACTAAGACATGGAAATTTGCTTCAGATATTGTAATTTTGAGTTCCCAGACGACAACCGCTTTAACCTTAAAAGTAAAAAACTAAGCTTTAATCTATAGGGACTTTAAGAACACTCCGAGTCTCTGCTGAAAAATAAGAGGTTTTTAGGTAAGGAGTGTGAGTCAGACATTTTATATTTTATTAGCTTTTGGAAATAAAGTAAGGAAGTTGTCCTGTTTTATCTTTCTTTGTCGAGCAATACAGATTACGGATTTAAAAGCAAGATATAGCCGAATTCCTTTCAGCCTCCAAGGATTTAATGAAAATGTGGTGTTTAAAATTTTATGGGTTGAGAAGCCAGGATTTCAAAAGGATTTTTTAAAATCTGTTTCAACATCATGTTTGCCCTTCGCTCGAAATACTTAGTTTTGTCTTGTTTGTTGCCGGTACTTAGCAGATTTTCCTCTTAGCTTTTTCAATATTCCACAAAGTCAGGATAGTTGGGTATTTTCTGTTAACATTTACGAACCGAAAGCATTGTGGCGCATTTTTGTTTCAAAACAAATTGAAATTAAAAATTTTGTGTGAGTTTTTTCGTTTTGTTTGAGATAGCTCTTCACTTATTGTTCAATTACTAAAAGCGTTTAAATGTAAACTTGATTACCGCTAGTTTACTCAGACAAAAGTAATCAAAAGATTTTGCTGTTAATTTGACGACTTGTCAAATTGATGTATGAGTTGTTTGCTTAAACGAGCTGCTTCGGAGCTGAAACGAACTGATAACAGATCTTCACGGAAAACAAGGATATTATTATGCCAGAAAGATTGGAAACGCTACCCAATACATAAATTTTTGTCAATGAATATTGAATTGTACCGCAGTAACAGCTAGTCAGGCAAGTTACTCCACAAAACCGTCGGTTACTCGAAATGAAAAGAGAAAGTGAAACATGCTTTATTTTGTTAAGTAGACCTTTAATAGCACAATGTTGTAGATTTTTCAAATTTACAGTCGACGAGAGAACTGTGAAGTTTGTTGATTATCAGGAATCTTATTTTCAAGACTACACGAAGAACTGATAGTTCTTCTCTTCTTAACGCGAAACTGCCAAAATGCATCTTGAATTATAGATATTCAAATCAGCTGGCAGGACTAAAACGAGAACAGGAAGTATAAAACTCTCTGCAACTGACAAATCTGTGGAAGCGTTGTTCTGTTAATGAGTTTAAAACTTTTAAATCAAAGATGACTTGGTGTTTACAGTCGCCTGTTCTTTTTGACACTTGCTTCTGTAAGAGATGTAATTTGCTTACAGCTAAGGTGTTCTGGACACGCGCGATCTGAGCGAATAGCAAGAGTTTAATTTCGGTTACACTTATAAGAACAACTTTATAAGGACAACGAGGCTCAGATTGGCCAAAATTTAGGAACAAATTAAGAACAAGCCGAGGCTCGGGCTCAATAGCTATTTCGAAACTCTACCGAGCTTCGACATTTAACTTATAGCAATATAGAAATGATTTGAAGTTTCGCTCTTTTATAAATCAGTCATTGCTTCAAATTATTCGCAGAACACGTATATATTCTTGGCCCGAAGTTAGTCCTTACAATTTGTTTTCCAATACATGTACTGTAAATTTTTTAGGCTTAGTTTTTATTTGATTTAAACCACACTTAGAAACAAGAACAATTTAAGAACAATTTGAGGCTCAAATCGCTGAAAATTTAAGAACAACGAGCCTCGGAAAAACTTACTGGTTCTTACAAAAAAAGCGTGTAAGTACTTATAATGATTTTAAGCTGAAATAGTCTTTCCTATTGATTCTATTTAAAAGACTGATCACTTTTAAAGTCGCGCTTATTCTGTAATGGTTTCTTTTTTTAAAATCATTAATACAGCATTGCGTGGGGTCATCTAATTTCTCCCTAATTTTCGCTGCGTCATTTTCAATTCGGGTTGAAAACCGAAACAGAAAACACTTACGTCATAACTAAGACCTTGAGTTCTTAATCGTTTCCCCAGCCAAAAGAGATTTTACGTAGATATCAGCTTTTGAAACATACACATTTTAAAACAACCCTCAATTCCATTTGTAATAAAAGCGAAAAAGTTCAGCGGCTTCAAAAGTTGACATGTTGAAAACTTTTAAGTACTAAACTATCAACTTTGAATTTTGGAATTTCAGCATTAGAAATTATAATGGTGGGCGTGTAACTTATATGGAGCCCTGAAGACACCGATCTTTGAAAAAGTGACGTCAATCGATAAATAATAACATGCTGCGAAGTGAAATTTTTTTGTTAGAGAAAAAAATAGACAATCTTTAAATAGGTCAATACTGCTTAAAAATAGTAGAAATAATGCGTAATATGTATTCAATACACGCTAATCTTTTTTAAACTAGAGAGTTTACAGCATCGCATTGGTAAAGTTTAGTGGTAAATGTTCAACATTTTGTTAGTGAAGTCGTGAAGCTCCCTGGCGGCCATTAGTGAAAACAGCTGGAAAACATGAACCGTCAGTTTCGTTGAAAAGCTTGCAGGACAAAGTTGGTTGAAAGCGTACATTCTGCAGTGATGACGATAGAGGTTTTTTGCGAAGAATAGAGTTAAGAATTTTTGTCCGTTTCGTGCCAATTGGAGTTGATTTACACAGCTTCTTCAACTGCCACCGACCGACTGACTGACTGGCATTTTCTGGGGCGGGTCAAAATGCGCGACCTATTCTTAGAGTTAGAGAGCTCCGGAATTCGTTTCAGCTATGACTACGACCCAAAGGAATGTGTGTCAAAAAATCAAGGATGATGGGAAGGGGGGGAGGGGGAGGTTGGGACCGTTGGGCAGGGGGTATAACCTTAACCCCACCCTTGATGAAAGTCCAAAGTGGCTCTTACAAACAATATTCACTATTGTCTAATAAGTGAGTAATGAATTTACCATTATATCATAGTTATAATTTGATTATAATTCTTTATTCCTGAAACACGCGGCAAAATACTTTCGCAAGTGCTCATTACAAGAACTAACACAAAGCAAAAGATTTACAGTATAAAACAACTTTTAATATCTGTTGTCTGTTCAACCGAGAGCTTTGAGTTTACGGTAAATATAAATCAAAGCTGTTTGCAGTTGAGGTATTAACAGAATTTCGAAGGTAATTTTTTAATTGTACTATTTCAGTATTTGGAAGACTTTGAAGCCGAGAAAGGTTAACTATCAAAGTAACTGATTTGCAAGAATTGTAGACGCTTTTCGAGTTTCGTAGTTTTTTTGTACTCGTTTTTGACAACTCCATTGTCACGTTTGCTTACGAAACCCTTTTCTCTAACACCGGAAGTTATTCAGAGGCTATGCAAAACCCGGCAAAATATGTCATAGGCGGTTCAACTTTTGGTGTCATATTACAGATAGTAAAAAGTACTTGAAATCAAATTGTCCAGTTGATATAAAATCAATTTCTTTACTTTTAACCGAGTTTAACTTTGTGTGTTAGAATAAGAAATCAAAAGAACCAAATTTGAAAACGGTAAAGTTTGAAAAAAAAATACTAAACGCGTTTTTTTTCTACTAAACGCCGAAACGGCGGTGGAGCAACAAGACATGACTTACCATAGATATTGCTCGTATTTTCGCCTGGAGCAGTGCTCCTTCCCACAATCGGTTGAAATGCAACTGGAATCACAATTGCTCCATCGTTTTGCAATGCAGACAAGTTTAGCAGCATCTGTTCGTACCCTGCTTTTTGCAGCCCGTTCAGAAACTCTTGAAGTGAGCTCTTCCTACCCACTCTGTCTAGCAAACACTTTGCGCCTTTGATTTTGCCACCATTTTTCTGCTCTGTTTCTATTGCTTCGATGTCTTCTCCTTTCAGGCTCGGGAGATATTCTATTAGCTCGTCTGCTACCAGAGTCTTGACGAGAATTTCACGATGGGCCTTCAGGAAGTGCGACAACGCGCCATCCATGTTTACAGACGTTTTTAAAAACAACAAGGAAGCATTAATTCAGGTTACCAGAGGTTATAGTGTTTCTCGAACACATAAGAAAGAATACGATTCAAGATCTATTCAAGCAGTCCTTCTGAGAAGAAGTTAACCTCTATCTGGCTGATTTTGTTTGAACTGTTTGGAACTGTGTTCGGCTCTAGCCAAGTTGTACAAAGAGCACATCTATTGTGCACATAGTCAGAACTTTAGAGTTTTCAAGCCCTTGATGTGCCCTTTGGCACTATTTGACATGTATGACGTCATGCGTGTAATCTTTTAACACGTGAAGTGCTATTACAAGCATTAAACTCCCCTGAATGTTTGTTTTTCTTTCAGAGATCGAAAACATCATGTTGATTTTCTTCCCAGGCGAAGGTCAAAGCAATATAGATTGCAGTTGTTCAGTTTTTATACCAAACTGTTTTTAGAAAATATGTGCAGATACTGCAGAGAAGTTGAATGAAATATGGAATTATGGTTGTGATTAGAGGTGAAGAAATATCTTTGATGAAACATTTGTTTATAGGTTCCGATCATACTGTTAATAACATACATTACTTTTTCTCTAATCATTATTGGCAAATACGAAAGCAGTTCTTATAGGTTTTTGTCTAGAGCCCGCTACAAATGAGACTTAGACTAATACGATTAAAAGAAGAAAAAAGTTGCACCTGAGAAAAAAGCGTTGCGCCGGAGAAAAATGTTTGCGCCAAAGCTATAAGGAAATGTGTGCCAAAAAAGTATACATAGTCGTTTTATTTCATTTATACAGTACGATTCATGTCAGCACGCGTATATGGCCCTAACAGGGCTCCGCGTACAACTTAATAAGATGCATGAGTGTAGACGCCTGAAATAAATGAAAGAGGAGTTGTGTTGGAGTACCGACACAAGTCGACCGACCGTGGCCATGAGGCAACCTCAACTCTCAAGTTAAGTATTTTTGCCTTTTAAGTGTGTTTTTTTTTACTTTTTCCCTTCTTCGCTCAACTCTACCTTATTTGATACCAAACGACTTGCCACCTGAGAAAATTTCATTGTGAACGAAAAGCTACCAATTCGTTTTATCTGTAAGAGTTAGTTGGTAATTTACAAGGAAAAGAATCGCAAATATTTTAAAAATCAAATGGTTCGGGGGTGAACTGGGGCTACACGTACAGTAAAGCGAAAAAAACTGGGTACTAGTTACTTGAAAAAATAACAACATGGCGGAAGGAGGTGAAACCGAAAACATTTTGAAAACAATTGATTATAACTCACTGATATCACACCTGAAGAATCAGAAAGCATATCTTGACACTCATAAAAGTATACTCGACTCCCATATGGTCGACTTTTTCACCGAGAACCTCTGGGAGAAATTACTTACATCTGGGATGAGAGAAAATTTGCTATGTTTGTCGTCGGAGCAACTCGCTTCTCTTCCAACTTTGTTGACCTCAACAGCTAAAGGATCGGAACTGGAGGAGTTTGTACACTCGGCAAAGTTGCATCAACTTGCAAACTGGGACTGGATTAGGTGTGGAGATTTTTTTACCAGAGATGAGAAAGATAAACAAACTTTTATTAACTTTTGTATGAATCCGAAAAAGTCTTACGAGGTGAAGATTATGTCTGAAGTTGTCAGCGGTCTTGCTAAAAAGTACAGACCGGAAAAGGTTCGTAAAGTAATCGAAACTGTAATAAGTGCAAAATCTATTTTCGAATATGGGTATAAACGCATTTGTAATGTAATGTATCGATCAATTAGCAACTTCAACATCCCCCTGGGCAACCACCGGGCACTCGACAGCAGCCTTTTTCCGGGGTCCGGGATTTTGACATCAGGAAGGCAGGGAATTTGAAGAATAGAGAGGGGGAGGGCCTGCATTTGAACAAACATTGAAATCTTAATTTGAATCTATTTGTTTCGCATGATTAATTTAAGTGCCTTTAAGCTTTAAATTTGCTAACATTTTAGTATAAAACACACCTGTACTGTGAATATTCCTACATGTACATTGATACTCAACACAAACCTGCACTGAAACTTCCCTGTTTGTCAGAACATTTGACCCCATTTCTTCTTCAAAACAGATCTATGTTCAATGGGGGTGAGAACTTTTGAACTCAAGTTTTCCACATGGTCAGGCATTTGAACACCGATCTTGTCCCAAAGGGGCCGGGGATTAGAGATACCATTGGCTCATTCCCACAAATCAATACGATTGGCTCATTCCCACAAAGTCAATACGATCGACTCATTCCCAC
>JAOBAT010000408.1:0-10820 GCA_026413305.1 Hydrozoanthus tunicans
GGTACTCCGGGATTAAAACAGTAGAAAAGACCGTCGTAAAAGTCCCAAAATACCCTAAAATATCAAGGGATAAATTTTTGCACCCTAAAAATACCTCTCGGTTTTAAAATTACCCTAAAACTTTTTTCTTTGGTAGCTAGCTGGTCGGCGCTAAGCCCCTTTAATTTGTGTTGCGCAGAATGTGATATAAAGTAAACAAAGGCGCGTGCATAGTAGGACGTCCACAAAGAACTTAAATGTTGCCATAACTTCTAGTTCACGCACGTTTTCTAGAACACAGGACTGCAAGCAGGCAATTTTAAGCCCTGTAGCAGACAATTTTAACCCCTAAAGAATACGGCGTTCATACCTACTACCACTCCATTATTGGGAGTGCCCCAGGGGGGGGAGGGGGGGGAAGGAGAGGCCGGTGGTCTGAGACTAAAGTGCTGCTTTCACAAAGTTTTAAGTTCACAAAGGTTAAAAGTACAAACAAATTAACAAGCAACAATCTAGTTTGGGTCTTTTTCTTTCAAAGCTTTTCCCTAGTTCAAACAGACGCTAAATTGTATTTGACTATATACATGCAACCCGCCAAACAGAGAGTTAGGGTGACCGTGCAAGTATTAAAAAAACAAGAATCAAGTTGAGTATACAGTTTTATAACATACAACGGATATATTCGTTAGTCTAGATTGCTAACAGCTTGCACAAATGAATTTCCTCAAAGAGTTAAGTACTCACGTATATATGTTTTTGCTAGATTCATAGTTAATTTGAGTGTTTACAAATTTGCTTTAATTTGTTTATCATTCTTTTACCTTTTATTGTGCAAAACCTGTTCTAACGGTGAATCTTGTTTTGATTCTGTCTCCATCCCTACAAAACCCTTTGCTGTCTGTGTTTGTCGGTTAAAAGCTAGTTAAATGGCAATTTACGGTCGCGTGGAGAGAAATCCTCCACGTTCTACAATTTCTAAGGTGTAAACAAGTTTTGCGAAGCCGATTGCACATTCTTGAGTTGCACCAAACCTCACCAAGCGCTTCCCTACATATGATAAAAGTACAAAGTGCCATTCTCTCCAGCAGTTACAATACCTAGTTTGTGGTTAAAATGAAAACATTTCGCTTCTAGGGCTGCTGCTTTCGCTGATAGATTTCAGTTGCATTAGATCATTTCACGCGCAGCACACATGAATGCGCATGATTATGTGACGTCATATCACAACTGGCCGCAGCGCTACCCACGCGTTCAGTCCAACTTTCAAATTATGTTTCATTTCAAAAAAATATATACATCATTTTAATTTCTTATACATATAGAATACCAAGTTTTCATTTCAATCAAAAAAGGACTTGTTTTTTCTTCAAAGTTTTTCATTGAAATTTTCTTTACTGCTTTTATCCTCAAGCCCAAAACTTGATCAATATTATAGAACTAAAACTGCCACTTCACAGGCGTTTTATGGTTGTTAGGTTTTGTTTTTATATGAATGTTTCCCGGCACAGTAAGAAACCTGATGTAATGTTAGTCAATGATGATTTCTTGATTAAAATTTACCTGCTTTCCGCCAATTTTTCTTGAAGTAACAGGTCAGTCTACCACCAAAAAATATTTGTTTTTAGGTCATATAGCTCAGGGGAACGGGCGGAAGTAAATTAAAAGCTAAGAAGAGTTCTGTTAAAAGCAGCTGTGGGTAGTTATGAAACGAAACTATTAAACACGTGCAAGATTTTAGGGTTTTTGCTTGGTGGATTTAATTGTGCTTTTGCTTCTTAACTGAATACTGTAGGACACATTTTCTTTAGGTGAATGCTGTTTTATTTGTCATTGTTGTCCTAATCAGTCACTGCATCTGAGTCTGAATTTGAGCTTGGTCTTTAAATTTGTTGTTGTTACTTTCTCACAAAGCGTAAAATGTCCTTTGTTCTTCTACTATTTTATTTTTAAGTCTTGTGTTTTGACGCTCAACAAAAACATTTTGAACAAATCCACCCGCCATAGCTTACTGCAACTTTGCTCAAACTCAACAGGTGGTGAAAACAACGACTTCAATGAGTTTTAAACAATTAAACAACCCGGCGTTTGAATCCCGCATCGTGGGTTCTCCTTTATTGAGACCCTTTGTCGTTTTAAAAAAGATGCATATAACAAAGTTAATTCTAATAATTCAATATTTTGATAATATAAGTGAAAAGCAAAAGTTTCCTTTGTTGCTTGCGACGGCGTGATTTGTGGTTGAGTGTCATTGATTAATTTGCTCGGTGCAATAATTAATGACAGGTGCCTGGTCACGCCCCTGCAAATCCTCATTAGCTATTCAACTTACCTCATAGCCAAAACAGTGAACACACCACCCTGCATGGGCTCACTGGGATTTGTCAAACTGGACGCATCAAAGACTCGTTCATAGAGCATGACCTTACAACGGTATTCACTCCATTGGCCGAAAAACGACGTGAAATAAATTATGGAAAATGTCAAACTTCGCCAATATTTTTACGTGAATTTTTTCTGTTACTTGTGCAGCCTTCGAACGATAAATTAAGGTAAGGCTTTTGACATCTAGCCTTTAGTTATTTTGAAACTCTTTAAAAGCTCGTGTGAAGAAATTTGTCATAGAATTTAAAGCCACTTTAACTTTAAGAATTGTGGATAGCTATGGTAACTCAAACATAGGGCTTGTCCACAAGTCCCTTGCTTTTTTGCGCGCCCTGAAATTGTGAATTTCTTGACTTTAGAAGTACGTTCGTGGGTTAGTTCTAAACTCGTTTCTGCAACGCTGCTAAAGAACATAGTCCACTGTGTAACATTTCTTTGTAATATGTGATGAAAGCTCCAACCAAACCTTGTGTTAACATGAACGGTCGTTAGACGGCAACACAGTCAATTCTTTCGAAGTTTTATTTCACTGACTAGATTTTGAATAGTGTGGAAAGTAAACGACATAAAACCACTAGTTCATAGTTGGTGTCATGTTGCAATACACCTTTTTTAGAAAACTTCCGTGAATAAAAGCCGTCTTAATATTCTATCCCGGTAATAAGATACAAGGCCAAACTCAGTTGTAACTAATTCAGTTTTGTGTTTCTTTAACAGCCGATAACAAACTCTTTGGCAGAAACGAAAGATATTCTATATGTGTTTGAACAAGCTTTTCTTCACTCTAGTAAGTCAGTTTATAGTCATGTGAAGGAATTTAGAAAGTGTCTGACAAAACACTTTTGCACTTTCCGCCTCGAGCAATCGTTCCATGTTTAGTTTTGCTTTGCTTACTCGCAACAATCAAGTTTCAATAAATATAAAAGAAAAGTGATTCATCATTACTGTAACAAATACAAGTTTGAAGAAACCTTGTTTTGAAAACACAGTTCGACTAACGAGTTTTGTTGCCGGTACAAACGGGTTGTTTGCGGGTTGCAAGATTGAACTGTCTCTGTACTGACATCTCTACGATATACGATTTGAAGTTGTAACCCAACGATTGGCAACAAATCTATGTATTTTTTCATTTCATTAAGCAAAAGCTTGTGAGCGATTCTTGAAGACACGTGGAAAATACTAACTAAAAGCATGCATGACCGTCTTATTCAGTACCATTAGATTTCGGCTAACTAACTAGCTGCCAATCCAGGACCTCCGCAACAATGTCATGCCTCACGCTGTAGCTTAATCATCATCATCATCACTTTTAGGCTGCAAAAAAGTTCTTCAATTGTGCGAACTGGGAAAGGAAATGGACACGTGGACGCAAGCAAATAAGAATGGGGACGAAGAAGACTCCTTTTTGCTCCCATCCGCGCGTCCATTTCCTCTCCCCAGTCTCACGCTTGATGAGCGCCCTTTGATTTTCCATTTTCCGGCGAAGGAAGAAACTGTTTCGCATCATAACCATCATCATTTCCACCATCATCATCACCATCATCATCACCATCATCATCACCATCAACACCTTCATCTTCATCATCATCTTCGTCATCACCACCACCATCACCACCATCGTCATCATCACCACCAACTTCATCATTATTATCACCACCATCATCATCATCACCATAACCAGCACCATCATCACCATCATATTCAACACCATCATCACGATCGTCATCATCATCACCATTATTAGTATTATCGAAGACATCGTCACTTTCAATACTTTCTTGTCTAGTTGTCCGCAGGTGACAAAATGGCCAAAAAAATTGTTAACGGCAATGAGTAAAAACAAGTTTTTATTGATCGTTTGTTTTTGCCCTGAAAGCTAGTACTTAGTTTCTTTTAGCGTATTTGGAAACGATAAATAATCCTTTTGTGAAAAAAAACTTTGATTAACTTAGCTTAACTAATGGCGGGCATTAATGTAACCTGATGACCCGTGATTGCAATGATTGATAAAAACGTTGATAGCAGTTAAAATTAAAACAACAATAGTTGTGATAACTTGTATTCCTTTTGTAGGGATTAAGACGATATTTCAACACGCTTGAAAATGAAGTAGATGACTTTGCGCATTTAATCCTTCAATTTCTTTTCGACTTATCATTATCGACAAAAATAACAAAAAATAACTTTTACTATCATTATAAAAATAATTTATAATTGTTATTATTGATACAGTTATCAATATTGAATTTGTTTCATATCTTTTTTGTCCTTAGTATTATTGATGTGGTTTTTACAAAATCACAAAAAGTGTTCCGCAGAATATGATTGATACAACATGCAAAGCCTCTGATTCTTTCTACAGCACAACTACAGCACCATGAGAAAGCACAAGCTCCTTGTTCTACTCGGTTGCTTCATCCTGTTGTTACCTCGGGCAGCTATCGGTATTAAGAACATTACGGCCGCGCTGGTTGCTCTGGCACCAGTGGGGCCTGAGGACGAGAGGGAGACGGATTTAACACTGGAGGACCCAACGACCAACAACAACGCAGGCTCAACAATAATGTCTGATCCCCTAATGTGGCTTGGAGTGACTCTGGCGGTTTGGGCCGTGAGATGACAAAAACACGAGATTATATACCTTATGAAAAAATCTTGATATACAGATGCGTCTCGAAGCACGACACAAGATCAAATAGGCATGGCGGGCACTTTAAAAGCAAAAGCAATGTAAATGCGTCATAAATTTTTGCCAAAAACTAACTTAGATCGTGGCTCGGCTTGTAGACTGTACATAGTAACACAGATCTAGTAATTTGGAGTGCTGTATAAAGTCCAAAGCATAAGAAAAGACACTTGAGAGTTAAATTACTTTCGGAAACTGGTTTCACCCATTCGAAAAAAGAAACGGAACCAAAATTTGATCAAAATCTATAGATGCCAAACTGTAATAACAGAGCGGACAAATAGAGAGATTCAACGACGTGATACTTTATCACTGATTAACATATGAGACGAAAACCCCAACTGATTACAAGTGTGTTCAAGTTGCCAACACCCGAGCTGGAGTAGTACAGCGGAAAATTAAAAAACATGCAGCTGATCTGGGCAAACTGTTAAACATTGTCGAAAATAACGGAAAACAAAGTTCAATCAAAATCTTGTAGAGTAATGTTAGCCCAGTTGATATTCGAACAACATTTGTTTTTTGTCACTGAAGTGTTAAGTGTATATGGAAATAAACTTTTAAGAACCTGATGGATTTTATGTTAACTACAACCATACAGAGGGTAATGTTGTAGTTGGTAATGCGCCAGTCTTTCGTGCGTGAGGCCTGGGTTCGATTCCCGGTGCCGGACCTTCACTCAGGATCTAAAAACAACTGAGGAGAAGGTGCTGCCTTTGCTCTAACATCTGCAAACGGTTAGACCTTTGCGTCTTCTCGGATAAGGACGTTAAACCGAAGGTCCCGGATGACTTTTCTTCCATGACTCCTTGAGTCAAAGTTTGTAAAATATAATATAGTTTGTAAAATCGAACATAAACACTTCTTAGTCATTCATATGCACGGGAGAATCTGTTTGTACAATAGCTGTGTCAAAAACTTGATGGCGTCAATACAGCTGCTCTGTACGCTTCACTGGATAAAGCTTTATCAATAAAATAAATCATGATGCGGCTGTCAAGGCGGCGGTAAAAAAATCGACAACCAACAAAGCCGTGATTTTGTGCTTGGGAACCTTCCATAGCAAATTTTGTTAAACCAATTAGTATATATACGAGGTGGAGTTCTCTATAAGTTTCATTCGCAAGAAAATAAAGACGGTTGAGAAAAATTTTCTGTTGGTCGTTTCTATAGTCGTAAAAACTCCAAAACTGAGCTAATTCCATGTTGTATGTTTCAACATGGCGGCGTGCAGGTGGCCCACATGATGCATTCCGTCATGTAGCTATGTATTTACAATTGTTCTCTGCCGGTTTCGTTGTCATTGCCTTCCTTGTTGCTTAAGCTCCATATTAGTTTCATAGAAAACGACAGCGCTTAATCTAATTGTTTTAGGGGAAACCAACTAGAATACTACCTTAAGTTTCGAATTCAAACCGATATTTTAAAGAATTAATTGTTTTCAAATCGATTGATTAAAGAAAACATTTTAATTGCTTTTTTGTTTTAACAAACGGGCAGTTTCGCTACCCGCTATCACTCACGTCGCCATCTTGAAACATATAACATGAAAAGCTCAATTCAGAGTTCTTACGACCATAGAAACTACCAACAGAAAAATTTTCTCAACCTATTTTTGATGAAGCCTTCAAAAAGTGAAGGCGAAACGTCGATGCATTTTTAAATTTTTAACCGGCGCGTGAAAACCGTAGAACTTTTTATAGATTTTTTCTTTTATCATCACTCAGTTGACATTGGTAAATTCGCCAATCAGACTGCAACATATTTAACAGTATTTACTATCTGATTTCTACTAGTGATTATTCTCCATATTTCGCAATGAAAAAGACCAATTAAAATTCATCGAAACTTGGTTTTACAAGAAAAGGGCCCAGTTGTTCAAAAGACGATTTGCCCTAACCCAGGGTTAATTACCATGACAACCAATAGGTTTTGCTATGAGTTAATCCTGGTTTAAAGTTAATGGGCTTTTGAAAAACTGGCCCCAGAGGTCCGGCCTATTACGCATGCGCGCGTCCCCATTGGGGTAGAAGCTGAAGTTGTTTACATCAAGATTATATTGTCGAATTGGTAAGAAAACTTTAGCTGAATGGATTTTTTTTTTAAGCTTTATAATCCAACTTAAAGACTCAAGGCATCAATTTTTGAACCTCTGAAGTTTGGTTGAGGCTAGTACGTAAGTTGCGGCAAATATATAGTATTATCTATCAGGTGCTCCAGTGCAATCAAAAGCCAAAACATAAAGTTAGTCCGATTTGTAATGGCCATTTCTCCCGTCGAGAGTGATTAGCTCTTCCAATCCCATTTGTATTGCTAAAATATCCCATCTAGAAAGGGTCATCTCTTTCAGTCCCAGTAGTATTGGTAAATTCTGCTGATTATAGAGTGGTTAACTTTTTCAGCCCCAGTTAATTGTATTGGCAAGTTGACCCAACTAGAATGGTTAGCCCTTTCAGTCCCATTTGTATTGGCAAATCGACCCAACTAGAGTGGTTAACACTTTCTAGAGTGGTTAATAACCTTTTCAGTCCCAGTTGTATTGGTAAGTTCTCCCAACTATAATGGTTAACCCTTTTAGTCTCAGTTGTATTGGTAAGTTCTCCCAACTAGAGTGGTTTACCCTTTCTGTCCCAGTTGTATTAGTAAATTCTGCCATCTAGAATGATCAACCCTTTCATTCCTAGTAGTATTGGTAAATTCTGCCAACTAGAGTGGTTAACACTTTCAGTACCAGTTGTTTTGGTAAGTTTTTCCATCTAGAGAATGGTTCAACCTTTCAGTCCCAGTTTTATTGGTAAACTCTGCCATTTAGAATGGCTCACCCTTTCAGTCCCAGTTGTAGTAAACTCTCCAAACTAGAGCCCAAATACCTTTCATTCAACAAGCCTAGGAGAATTCTATTTTTCATCTTTGACATTTCGTATTGTATCAGTTATCGATTAGGCCCTTATAGGTAAAAACTATTTTTTAACAGGTTTACAAGTTTTTCGAATTCTTTGATCATTTTGTCATTTTGAGAAAAATCATGAGAAAAATAACTAAGAAACTCAAAAGGAAGATTCCGCAAAAGACGCGGTTTAAAACGCGAGCTGCGAAAGCCCATTCTTCAGTAAATTGCTCAAAGGCTTTCTCTTTTTCTCCTGAATAATTTAAAGGCTCTTGCTGTTGCTGTTTGGGTGAGTCCTCGTTTTCCCTGCCGTTTGGTAAAGAGTTTCCTTTGTTATTTTCTGGCTGACACTGAATATCTTCCAAAGCAAAGTTATCTTGTCCTTCAAATGTGAGAGTGGCTAGTTGACGGCCTCACAGGGGATATGCCCTTTCTTGAATCTGTTTTTATCCAAACAAGTTTTGCCATTCTGTCATTAACCAAGCGTTTTACAAGCAATGGGGCCGGCCCCTTCCGAAAATGAAGGGTGATTACCAGGCAAGTGACAACCAAAACCAGGGCTATCTGCACCACCACGGCTAAGAAGAAGATTGAAATCACTGGGAAGACTTCGGAGTTTGGTGGCATCTTGTCGGCAATTATAGTCATGTAGAATGACATGGCGAGAAGTATGGTTATAACCAAGGATACTCGTTCACCCGAATCCGGAGGCAGGGAGAATGAGATGAGAGAGAGAACGGCAATAATACCGCATGGAATAATAATGTTGACTATGTAATAAGCTGCTCTCCTGCGAACCTTGATCGTCCATTTAAGGTTGCTAAAAGGCGCCGGACAACAACTAAATTTCTCAAGAAAACGTTCTTTTTGAATGGCTAGGAATGTCCACTCGCTGTTTTCTCTGTAGCTTTCACTAGTTCTTTCTTCTCTGTTGAGAGAAAAGATAAATACGCTTTGAAAACCCTAAGACTAGTACTAAGAATAAATTTTGGATACCCTTGACAAATTCCTATCCCTTTACAAAAAATACACTATTTACCTAAACTGTGAATCCTTTCTACTTGAATTACAACTTAAAGTTTTTCGTATTCCATAGATTCGGGGGTGGAAGCGGAATCTTTTCAGTATTATAATTTGTGATTCCCAGATTTTTTTCGACCAATGATTTATGATTCATTTATAGAATTTCTTCATTAATCATGATTCCCTTTTTTTGTCCTATATTTATGATTCACAGCCTGCGAGATGATGTGATTCATGATTCCTTCATTTTTTTTTGTTTGCCATAATTCATGGTTTAAGATTGATTCAAGATTCCACTTTCACCCCCGAATAGATACAGTGCCTAAGATATAGTGTCGCCGTCTGCTGGTAATCAGACCTACAGTTTGATTGTTTTGGTACTCGTGAAATTAGTATAAAGTTTCCAAGAAAGTTTGTTGTCATTTAGGATTCCTAGATATTTAACATTTTCTTTGCATTCGAGTGAAACAGTTTACTTTTGTTTTGTGCGATATCAAACAGTTTGATATTAGTATATAAAATGTTAAAATTTTAGTATTATGGCTAATTATAATATATTTTGATGTTTTCAAGTTGATAGTTAGTCTGTTTATAGTCAGCCACCTACGAACCCTTTTAATTCTTTATTAACTACAGTTTCTAGAGTGTTGATATTTTCTTTGCATAAAGTATATTTGTATCACGTACAAAAAGATAAAATTTAAAGACATCAGGATATTGAAACATATCGTTGATACAAAAAGAAAAAGTAAGGAGCCGAGAATAGAGCCTAGTTGTACTCGACATAAGATTGTTTTTCGTTCGAGACACTGCATGGGTCCTATGGTGGTGTTTTGGGTTCTGTCTGTTCTGGTGAAAATTCTGGTGGGGTGAGTTGAAAAATGTTATCGAAAGTAATATTGAGTTTTAAATAAAAACATGTTTTCCTCAATGAACTCGCTTAGATAAATGTGCATCTTTATAGAAAAATATCGTTAAACCCCAACAATACGACTGTTTGGCAGTAATTATTTCTGGTTCGAACCAAGAGCGGTATGATTTTAAAAGCTTTTAACTTTTTGGGTTATTTTCCACTTAGAACAGAAATTAAATGTCTATAGTGGCTTTCAGAAAATCAACCGATTATGATTATAAGCCATACGACTTGTTCAAAGACATAACAAAATTCAATTTTCTACTTCATGACTTCAAAAAAGCATAAAATTGAACGGGTCTCTTTGCAAGAATCTGAAATGTTGCATGTAAGGAGACAGCAAGTAAAAGGACACCAAGGCCTCACGAGTCAGAAGAACTAAGCCTGCACTGAGCCCTTGAGAAAATATTTTTGAGCAATAGTCCCATAATCACGTCGCTTACAACTTCGCTTATATTCAGTGGGTGTTAGCTATACCGTGTTGTTATTTGAAGTATCTAAAATTCAAACAGTATTTGAAGTCGTTTGCTCTTTGAAAATCTTTCGTTTCTTGAACAGTTGCTGCAATCGGGCAGCCAATATTCGAGTGCAATTGCTCTGCTTCAAGTTACTATTTCAGACCAGCTTTGCCCAGTGGAGGAGATGACAATGATTTCTGAACGGTTAATTTGTGAGTTTCTTTTCTTACTATTTTTAATAACTTGCTCCTTCGCCAGTCGGCGCGTATTAATACTTAAATACTTAAATAAATTATCCTAATTTAGCTTTCGCTAATGCTAGGAATGCGCAAGTTAGTTCTTACAGCCTGCGCAGGTGGCCAGGTGACAATGATTTCTGAACGGTTAATTTGTGAGTTTCTTTTCTTACTATTTATAATAACTTGCTCCTTCGCCAGTCGGCGCGTATTAATACTTAAATACTTAAATAAATTATCCTAATTTAGCTTTCGC
>JAOBAT010000419.1:0-11036 GCA_026413305.1 Hydrozoanthus tunicans
ACCCCCCCCCCCCCCCCCCCCCCCGCCGCCCGGGGTCGACCACTCGACACTGTCATCAAAAGTTGACCCTGTGCCTTTAGGGGAGCAGGAGGACCTCCCCTAAAAATGCCCGGGTGCTCGTAGGAGGAAATAAATTTTACCCCTAAAAGGTAGGCGTTGTCCCTTGAAATTGTACCAGATAGCCATATGGGCGTGGTCCCTTGAAATTTTACCCCCAGAGATGGCAATAAAATTAAGTTAATCTGGACCGAATTCTGTTATGCGGTCTAGATCCTTTAGTAGGAGACTTCTAAACTACTTTGTACTCAATTATCACTCCGAATCACGTGTAGCATTTCAGCGTTGTCGACAAAGTCTGTATTTTAGCTTTGGTTCACGGGGCCGGATGAAGCGGAATATTGGAATATGAATATTCGC
Source organism: Hydrozoanthus tunicans (assembly GCA_026413305.1). Classification (NCBI taxonomy): domain Eukaryota; kingdom Metazoa; phylum Cnidaria; class Anthozoa; order Zoantharia; family Hydrozoanthidae; genus Hydrozoanthus; species Hydrozoanthus tunicans. The sequence goes on from JAOBAT010000419.1 coordinate 418, forward strand.
ATATTTTCGGCCTCGGAATATGAATATTAGGCCAGCTAGACCAGGGAATATGAATATTTGACTCTGAAATCTGCTCAGATCTCTAATAGTCGAGGCAGGATACGTCCAAGATGTCTTGCGAAGTAACGTTAGTTATGTTTTAATAACTACCACTATACGGGTCGTGTCAAACGAAATGCGACTTTTAGTAGCACGGTGTTTGAAAACGTAGCTCGAGTTAATCGAGGTTTGTTTCAGACGCCGTGGCTAACTCGCGCCACGAGCAAAGTTCGACAGAAAATCGACCTCTAAAAGCAAGTCGAACCTTACTCGTGTAACAGTCGGACCAGAGCCGAGCTAGTTTGAAACGGCCTTAAAAGGGGTCGAACGTTGAACACCATGTTTCAGTTTACAACGAACTTTCGCCAAACATAAACCGAGTAACGCTAAGGGAGTCATTGACTCGCCCTGGACGGGACACTTATCCGCTGGGGGTGTGGGAAGGGTTAGTTCTTATACATATGCTAACCACTTGGCCGTTGTGTTGCAATCAAACCTTAAGATTACAAGAAGACACTCTATCTTCATATTTGATTTTTTCTTCATGAAATTTTAACTTTAAAGTTGTTTAGACTGGTTACAAGTAATTTCCCTTCTATATGTTTGACTTTATTAAAATTGCCAAACCATTTTATACCATTCTATGAATGTATTCAAAATTCTCCCTTTTGAGGTCAATATAGGCATTATTGGTTCATTCCTTCCTATGTAGTGTCCATGTACATAAACCATTTACTCCCAACCATACATAATTTCAAGTTACATCCAATAATTTAATTAAATAAGTTATGCAAGTTTGCACGAATTATCATATTACAATAATATCCCAAGGAAAACCCTCTCCCCACCTAATTCCCACCCCAACTGCCCCCTTTCTGTTACCCATATACAAAACTAGCTCCTCTTCAACCTAAGCCTATTATTATAATTAGTCCCTCCTCACCCCCATTCCCAAGGGACCAGACTCACACCTACCCCAACTGGTTTCTCCTCTTGTGTAATTTGTATTTTTTTCCAGACTTAATAATGGACCACTCCTAACAATGTTAATAATAGTAATAAAAATAATGTATAATTATTATAAAACAAGAGGCTACAATTAAAGTAGCCTGCATGATGGCTGAGGTTGATTGTTTTGTTGTGCTAAAGTTTATGTAGTCAGCCACTCGCCTAGTGTCTAGAAACTTGAGAAGATGGTACTCTAGTTGATCTTTTGAAGGCAGGCCACAGTTGGATTGCTCAGACCTTGTTATGTTTTCCCTTTTTTCATCACTATTTTGGGAAATAACTATCACCATAGCAACCATAGGATTTAATAGCAAAACAATCTTATAAACGATGACTATAAGGTAAATTTCAAAAAAATTTAGGAGTCATTTAATGGTTCCTGTGTGCCAGCATACTACTGACCACCATACCATTCTGTGGGCTTAGCCAACGGTGACCCGAAAAACAGCCTCATTTTGACGATAAGTAACTTCTCTCAAGCAAGTTTCACACTATCTTTGAGAATTTTGCTTACATTTTATGTTTTATAGCTTTGCTTTGAGGGTTCAATTTCTTTTTTTTCTGGTTTTCAACTAGTTTTGCCTTTAGACTCTTAGGTAATAAACAATTATATGATAAATATGATAATAAAACCTTAATGCTTATACAGTCTCTCTAGGATTCAACAGCACTATACAATAACTTTGTTACAAATGAAAGGAGTATATTATAAAATATCATAATTTTAAAAAAATAAATACTTTTACAACTGTTAACACAGGCCTGTTGTCATGAAATAGATATTGAGGAGGGGGGCTGCCAGCATAGTAAAGAAGCACAGTTAGTGTGAAATCTAAAATTATTTTAAATTAAAAACTAGGAATTGTGAGAAAATTATAATTTTGGGAAGCTAAAACTGGGCCTGTAATAAATTATAGTTGATGGCTAACATGTATTAAATGATTCTTTAAACAACAACTGAGTGTACTGACTGTTGAAAAATTTTTTTGTAAAAACATGAGTATCTTAAAAACTTGCAATAGATTCAATATCAGAGAAAACCAAACATCTAACAGCCCATCCATAGTTATGTATATGTTATGTATCAAATGCAAGAACTCAACGAGCTACCACCACCAACCCACCCACATATTTTTATGGTATAAAATACAAGAACTCAATAAAATGTGAGCCTGAAAAGCAGCTATCAAAACTAAACTTGACTACATCAGTTGTAACTTCTTTGACAGTCGTATGTCGGTTGGATGTTATTGCATGACTGTAGAATATAACAGCTCTTAAACCATATCTTCTCCCATTGCGAGCTGGAACAACATGATCAAAAAAGACATCCGCTCCTGGGCCATTAAAAAATCCCCCTTCACTGGTAAAAAATTCACCTTCAACTCTAGCCATCTCGCGATCATCTTCATAAAGCCACAATCTGCAAGTTGAAAAAAGTAACACAAACATAATTTTTCAAAGTACCCAGACTCCATTGAATGAAGCTGTTGATTTACTAGTGTTGTACAGTTTTATAGGACCAATGTCTGAGCAAGGTTTATTGACTAAAAAGAGCTAGATTGCCAAAATTTTGTGTATTACTAGAATATTGCATTAAATATTTGTCAGATTTTCTAGGTTCAGATGGGCTTAACAGGACTGCACCACTGTGGCTTAAATGAATAGTGTGAAGACAATCACCCACACAACCACATCAGGGCAAAAGCAGAGGGAGGAGTGCCCCCCCCCCTCCCCTCAAAAACAAAATATACAAAAAATATAAGAGAATATATAAAGAGAAAGGGCGTTGTTCCCCCCCCCCAAAAAAAAATTCTCATGTTTTCATAACTGTGCGGCCCAATTTTCAAACCTGTGCTATAGTATTAATTAATAACTCACTTAATAACATCTGGCTTGGCCTCAGTATTTGTATGCGTAAACAACCTGACACCAGTGATGTAAACCAGTGTTGATGTTGATAACACAAATGAGACATTTTCCTCTCTCCGTCCAACATTAACTGCAGTTCCTGGACCCAGTGAGTTAGGGGGGCGATACCAGTGTAAGGGGGTGGGGGGGTCAGGGGAGCGACAGCATCGCTGCAGCTGCCTACCCTCCCGTGGCGAGCAAGGAAATGGAAGTTTGGGTTTTTTATTAGTCGCACTGAAATACAAAAACACGTTGAGCGATTCTCTGTCTGATAAAATTTCCCGTGGCACAACATACTCAGCAAACTGGCTTTGACTCATGGCTGGAAAGCGAATGGAGGTGATTGCGTCGGCTATTTTACGTCGCATGGTGGCTCCCGTAATTTCTTCATTGTCGGCTTTGCATTTCTCATTAGCCCAGCGGATGATAGCTTCAAATAGCAAACACTCGTCCACCTTTAGCTCCTCTCTTCGTAGCAATGCTAAAAGAGTTTGTTGATCGAGGCTAAGAAAGCTTTTCGACTGTAAACAAAGTTTAGCGTTTAGGTCGATAATAAACCAACATCGGCTTTCAAGATTTGATTCCCCAAAGTTCTTGGCCTGTATCAAGGTGTCGAAGACGTTTCCCGGTTCGATTCGCTCCTCGAGAAACATTCCACATTTGCGAGTTAACGACGGCACAAGGTACTTCTTAGCTAAATACATTACTCCAAGTACGTTTCGTGCAGAAACCTTCAACTCATCACAGTACAGATAACGCAAAAACTCGAGAAAACTATCCGATTCGCAGTCTGGCAACTCGACTCTTTCTCCAACTTCTGCCATACCGCCATAAAACATTGCAAAAAAGACTGGACTGCTAATTCCAAGCACATACTTATGAGCCGGGATAGTGATCGTCTCGCCTTCACGACTCGAATCTGACACAACGAAATTAACATCGCTCATCAATGAATTCTGAAACATGTATTTGTTGCGCTCGCGAATAGTTTCGCGAACCGACTGCCAGTCGTCTGTAGTCACTTCACTGACTAGATCCATTTTGCAGCTAGTCTTTCACCAAACAGATCCAATTCAATCTGCAGTCAAGGGAATTTTTTCTCAAAAATTATCTTGATCTTACAGGCAACAGCTGGTTGCTCGATCAACCGCAGCCTTATGTCCCAACGGGGTGGGGGTCAGGAGCAAAAGATCTCCCTACTAGAGCCACAGGCAGCCCATAAGACAATGTAATAAGATTTGATAATCGTGTTGAAATTACTTAGTACGGGAGCAGTCATAACATGTGGCAACATAGGTGGGCGACACAGCGAAAAAAAACAGCAAAGAAAAATTGAATAAATAAAAAAGGTATTGCAACATTTTTTGACTGCACATAGAATTTAGTCCAAAATTGGTTTGAGAAAAAAAGAAATGAAGACTTATCTTCAAGAAACTCGTTTTAATGTAGAGTTCAATACAGAATCTGATCCGATTGGCATCCAAGAATTTTAATTTAGGCTCAACAATTCTTTTGTAATTAGATTAGAGTTGTGTTTAAAAGAAGGAAACAGTTTTTTTTTTGCCGTCGCAAAGTTTTTCTCTCGTCGTTGGCTGAAGAACGAGTAAGGTCCGCTCATCTTTGGAAACCCCACTTTGCTCGTCACTACTGGTGAGACATGGGTGGAGAGAACAAAAATTATTGAGGGGGGGGGGAGCGAACTGCAGAGATTCCTGCTCAAAAGTTGCTGTTGCGCCCAGGTAATGCGAGAATTATGGATTTTAACAAACTTGAAATAAAAATATTCCGGTTTTTTGTTTCTTAGCAACCAGCTTAAAATTGATATAAGAAGACGCTAGAACGTATATGTATTTGTGTGTGTGTGTTTTCGGCAATTGAAGATAACTAAACAACTCAATACACCGCCCGCAGCGAACCGTTCCACTAAATGATTTTAGAAACACGATAGAATGTTTTGATCATATTAGTTACTGTTCCTACTTCAGTAACTCCTCCCATTTAACTCAAAATAAATCAGAAACTGTATATAAACTAATTACTCGCAAACACACCCAAGCTTGAAGCTATTATTCATCTCTGGGGGTAAAATCGTCAACTGAACCGAGCTCAAACGGAATCTTGTCTTACAGCGTAAACGGTAATAAGTTACCGGAGTTATTGTCTGTGGTTTTATTTTGACCTTTACTTTCAAAATTGGCAACAGCGCAAAACTTAAGTGTTTACGGCGGCCAAGTCGTGTATAACCAGTAAACAACACCTAATAAAAGGCGTGGTTTGAGAGAACGCTTAACTTTGCGGCCTGTTATGCGTCAACGCCCTGAACTTTTTTTAGTTTAAATTAATTGTTTACATGTTTCTGCGATTACACACTGCTAATGGTGGACAATGGATAATGTGTCTGAAGCTAACATTTGTTGAATTCTACGCTTTCTTGAAACAGGGCCCGTTGCCATGCAGGAATTCTTGCGGAAGGGTGTGATCAAGCCCCAAAACAAGCTTCAAGACTGAACCGTAAAACAGGCAGGGCGAAACCAACCTTAAAAACCCGAAAATTATTCAAAATTTTGATTTTCAAAATTAATTTAGAAACACACAGAGGGTGACGTTGTTTTTTCAAATAGCTTGGCAACAAAAAAGCGGACTTTTGCCGCCTATGGGGGGGGGGGGGTCAGTGTGTGAGCGCATCCATCGTACCCCCTCCCTATGGGCCTGCACTTGCAGATGTTAGAAACAGGTTTGATCAAGAACTGTTTCAAGAACTTGAGACAGGAAAGTAACATCTTCTCTAAGCACTGTCACTTTCACTTATTTGAAAAGAAAACAAAACACACATTGCTGTCAACTTTCCTAATAAATTGACTTTGCTAATATGGACGCGGTTGTGATTTTCGGGCATTTTTAGTAAACGTCCAATGGAGTGGAACCCGGGCCTTTTCACCTAACCAGCTTTGTGGTTGCGACCAAAACAACTGAATAACTTTAAGACAAACTTAAAGTTGTTTTAAGGTTTAAGAACCTCAAAAGGGCTAAGTTATCGCCAGCTTCATTACGAAACCCGAGGTGACTCTTTAGAAAATCGAAATATTGCCAATAAACCTGCTCAGAAATGATGTTAGCCTAGATTCAGAACTTCTTTATACACACCGAGGGGGGCGTCTTTTACAAGCATCTCTAAACAAGAGACCCACTTTATCTTGCGTCGTGTAGTACTGAACCCTGATATTCACTGAGCCTTGGGCGAATAATCGTTTTAGCAAAATTACTCAGGTGATTTTCAGAGAGACAAAATAGCCGTTGCCAAAAGTTTTTGCAAAACAATTTATTCGATGTTGTCATTTGCTCAATCGCACGTATCGACATTTTCACTCGGAGTTATATTTTCCACTCAGTTTAGAACAGTTGTCATAGGGATATTGCATTGCATTTTAAAAGTGTTATACAAACTTAGTGCTTTTCAGAATAGAGTTTATAAAACTCTTCCTCCTAAAGAACCACCAAAACTTGAGGCGGTCATTTTGGAAATTTGTTTTCACGCCGGCTATAATCACCTCGCCCGCACAACGCAGCAGCCTCCACCAACGGAGAGTTGTTGGACATGTTCGTTTGGGCCGCTATTCCAACTATTCCGTATTAAGAATGAAGTATTGAGTTTTATCACTTAGACATGTTTTACTTGTAACTTTAAAGGCGGAAAGCAGCCACGCGAATCCGACAGAGTTTTTGTTTTATGAATTTCGATTCCGTAATAGGACCAAACCGGAACGCACCCTTAATTTGAGACCCGGTTTAACTAGGTTTTTCTTTTCTTAAATGAAAAAGTTGTTTCGAAAAGTCTTTTTTTTCGTCCAGCACGAGAGCTGCGGAAAACTGGGATTGAGTCTTTTTCTCCTCCAGAAATAACAGACAACGAATTGCCAAAATGTGACTTAAGGCCAGAGCTTTTCAAAACCTGTAATAGTGAGCAATGAAGAGCAACAACTCACAAAGTATGGTAGCCTGCTTGCAGGCGGTTTGGTGTTGTTTTAGCGCGGAAACCTCACAGGGCGCGGTGTTGCCGCCATCTTGGATTGTGGTCGAGCGGCTTTTCGCCCTCACACGACCCCTCACTCAATGCCCTGGATGGTCGCCGAATTTCCGCGCGAATTTCCGCGCTCGGTTAAGAACACTCCGACACCTGCAAACAGGCTAAAAGTATTGAAGATTGATGTTTTCATTGGCGAGAACGCACATAAAACACTGTGAAGAGACAAAATCTGACCTTACTGTACTTGTAGAAGCATTGGTTGAGCAAAAAGTCGTTTGAGACCAGAGAACTTGAAGACACTCCGCCAGCTGGGAGACGAAAGATTTCCGCTGTCTCTATTTTTTCATGAACGTTTGCAAACTGGTTGAAATGGCATATGAACTATAAATCCTCACTTGCTTTCAAAGGAGTTTTAATCGTAGTTCCAGCACATCTGCAACAGCTGCAAGTACCAGCCACAGTACAAACATCGTAGTGTCTTGTATTGCTACATTTAACCATTGTTTCTTTGGTTTTGAAGGCAAAATTTCCCTTTAAAACGGCTCCGTAGGTTTTTCATTGAATGAAGTTATGGAGAAGATTGAGTTCGTCGTCCCGATGTGTTTCTCGGCTTGAACTTGTGCAGACTCAGGGATAAAGTAGCTCAAAGAGGTTTGGCGTTCTAGCATCAGTCTTGTTTTGTATGACAAACAAAGAGTTGCTCATTTTTATCATTTCGTTAAATAGTTTCAAAGGATGGCCTGATTGCCAACAGCGGCTCTTGTGCTCTTTCATAGGCGAAAAACCCGTTTCGCCTGCTTCGGATCAGATCATTTTGTATGAGCCAATGAAATGGCAAGTCTTACAGCACCATTGTCTCGCGGCCAATCAGATTCCTCGTGACAATCTCACGTTGAACCGAGTTTTTGTCAATAAAAGGTTTTTATGTAATTTGCTGTCAAAAAAAAAAACATTTCAGCCAAAAGCAGAAAGGCCGCATAATTAATCAATCAGTAAGGCGGTTCGGCTGCAAATATCGAAGGAACTTTTTTCTTGTCCAGTTGTATTTTGCCATTTAGCTCGCCTAAAGGCTGACGACGTAAATATATCCATTGATACCGCCTGATACAATAAATGAGTTCAACTAGCCTTTTAGCATTCTTTTAAGCATAAAGAAAAATTCTCAAAATTCGCATGAAAAGCGTGTTTTTACCGGAATGGTGAGTCGAATGGAACTTTTCAGCGAATAGTTTTCGATCAGAGGAAAAAACCGTAGATAACAAGTTTTCTTTAGTTTTACTTAATTACGTTGGCTGTTTGGGTCACCTTCGTAGGAGGGCGACCCTCCTCTGCTGCTTTTCATGGCTGTGTTTACATGTCAGGTAGGATCACCCTAGGGGCTCCTAGAGGTAGGGTTATCCTATCAACCAGGAAGGGGCACCTTCCAAGGAGGGCGAGTTTTTTGTTTGCTAAAGCCATGTAAACGTTCAAGTTAGGGTGACCCTAGGGGGAGAGCTATCTCGAATTCAATCAAATGACGTCAAATAAAGTATTTCGCGCCGCAAATTGTCCATCACAATACTATATTTAATAGGCCATATAGCATCGAAAAGCCGCAGCCAAGGATGCTAAAGAAAGGAAAACTGAATGAAGCGCCAAAAGAGAACGCTTCTTCGCCTTTTCGTTGCTTACGAAGCTTGTATAGCAACCGAGCTATGACGCTAGGGGTGACCCTTGCTTGTCAAGTTTGCATGTAAAGGAGGAGCGTGTTTAGTTCCTTTTGGCAGGGTCACCCTCTTTGACCCTATCTTCATGTAAACAGGCCCTAATTCTAGAGTTCCTTATAATTGTATGCCCGCAAAATACTAACAACTTGCATTCCTGGAAAGAAAAGATTTACAACGAATTCGAAGTGAAGTGTTCTAACAGAATTCACTGTTAAAACCGACCAGCTGATACATTAGCAGCCGGTGAGAAGCCGAAGCCATTAAACAAATCAAACAAACTGAAAATCTTTTCCATTTCTATATGCATATTTAGATATTTCTGCAAACTGTAGCCAATTCCCGGCTCCACGACATTTCCCGCGGCTATTCCTGTAAACACGCGCTCTAAAGATAACGAAATCCAAAAATAGTTCGATGTAATTTAAGAGAGTTCAATGTTAAATAGTTGTAACGCAGGTAAACATGTCGCTGTTATTGTGTGACGCTCTTTTTGTTTTATAAGAATGCCGAGTTTTTCGACTGAGGATCAGCGGTTATAATACATTACCATTGCTCTATTATTATCAATACTATCAACATTATTATTAATACTATCGTTATTATTATTATTGTTATGATTATCATTGTTAGTGTTATTATTATCATTATTATTATCAATTCTATTTATCTTTTTATGAAGTGACCTGAGCCATGTAACCAGCCACCTAGAGCTACCTAAACAAACCAGGGAGACATTGATGTAGTAACACGCTGGGTTACGACTTGTTTATTAATTCAATAATTTACCAACATTGAGCCACCGATGCTGTTGCAACCGTTACTACTGTCACTGTTGTTATTGCGTGACGCTGTAGGTATCGTTACTACCAGATGTTGCTGTTGATATCGCTAATGCTTTAGTTATCGCGATCAATGTTATCACATCAACTGCTAATCGCAGTCGCAGATTACCGTGGCCATTGCTAATAGAGACCTTAAGCAACCGACGTTTGTGTTTCCACGGAGGCCAACCGGAAGTCAAATATCAGTAGTTGACGCGTACTTGCACACGTCATGCGGTCGTGGTGATCGTCACGGAGGCCGCCAAGACGCTTTTCATCTCTGTGAAGGTCACCACGACCGCATGACGTGTGCAAGTACGCATCAACTACTGATATTTGACTTCCAGTTTGCCTTCGTGGCAACACGAACGTCTCATGCTTAAGGTCTCTAATGCTGTGTTTTTAGTTGCTGTTATCCTGCGCAATGTTGTTGTCAGCATTGTAATTCTTATTATCATCGTGACTGTTTGCGTGCGCAAGTTATCCATTCGGACTCCGACTCTTCGGGTTTTTACGTTAATGCATTCCAAATCGCTCCTCTGCCAACCCAGAAACCTTGAAGAGTTCATTCGTGTGACTCTTCTTGTTTACATGTTGTGAAACGGGTCGAAATCTTGGTATCCGCAGTAGTTTTGGAACCAATTGCAAATATTTATCTCAACAACAGCACTGCAAACTGTTTCGCATGCTGAGCTTTGAACATCACAAGGCGTAATGGATCGTTCTTTGTCCACTCGCTGAATCACGAACTCTCCCCAGTCCCCATCCGCAGGGCTGTTCCGTATGACAGCTCTTGTCAGGTTGTTATTGATGCCAAAGGGTTGATGGGAAATTCAACAGCTTTAACAATTCCGCTCGTCACTGTCATCGCCACAGTCGTTCAAACGATCACAAACCCAGTTTCTTGGAATGCAACGGCCGTTGGCACAAGTGAACACCGAGCTTGGACACGACACTGAAACGCAAGCAGTGATCATGACAAATATTAAGGGTTGAAATACTCGCCTAGATAATGAAACAAATGTATATTCGTATTTATCAAATTTTCAATCTCGAATATTGCGATTCGCGCGTTCTGATTGGTTCATTCAATCTCGGTTATCAGCTCAT
>JAOBAT010000441.1:0-11033 GCA_026413305.1 Hydrozoanthus tunicans
CACAGATAGGCATTTATGTTACACTTAGTTAAATTAGTCAAACAATTGTAAAGCGCTCTGAACTCCAGAACGAGCGCATAGATATAAGCTTCATTACTATTATTATTATTTATTAATGTCCTAGTTGCATTGTAACCAAAGTTGCATTGTAGTCTTCATCTAAGTGGTAGTCGTAGAGTAGGTTGCACTGAATTAATTAACTGTTTTTGCACTGTTCAGCACTGCTCTCAAACCAATCGCATTCAAAATTGAGAAATTAATTTATTGTGCATGTTAATTGATTATTTAAGTTTTACATAATTTGCATCAACAGTTTCAAAATTATTATTGTACCAAGTCCAGTTTCTCGATCACTTGTCCCTCCCTCCCTTGTGTCCCTCCCTTGTGCTAGAGTTAGAATAGATGGTCAGGATAAGGTGTAGTTTTAGGAAAGTGCTTGGTACTGTACTTAGGTGCCTGGGCAATTTCCAATACGAAATGTTGAACAATTAACAAATCACTGAGTTTGTTATAATTAATTAACAAACAAAATTAATATAATGATATTACTTTGCATAGATTATGTCTATATTTATAAATTTAACAACATTATAATTGATACTAGCTTCATGTAGACAGAAAATTATTAAATATTGATTAATAATTATGCTAAATGCATTAAAATGCTTGTTAGATATTTATAAACAAAAACCACTAAAATTGCCTAATGGTAGTTATAATGAATAATTGATTATGAAAGGTAATTACAAAAACGTTTTGTTTTGAGATCAGTGATCAGTAATATTATATTACAATTGGCATATTAAATGGTTTCTTTTAAAATACTGATGAGCTTGTCTGTAAGATTACTGCTAAACCATTCAAAATTGTTTTGTCTTAATTACTAAACATCTGAGACTTAGTTTGTTTTAATTTGTGAGAGAAGGAAACATGAATAAGTTTTATGTAATTTATGTTTTAGTTTTGGTGAAAACAATTACTTTCCAGCTGTTGTGTGAGAGAACCTCCTCTCATTCTTTGGTTCATATCTGAATAGACATTCCACAAAACCCAAACAATCTGAATTAATGATTTGGTTTTCAAAGCCTTAGTTACAGTACAAACAGTTCAGGCTGTCATAGTGATGAGAACTGTTTAAAAGGAGTTTATCAGTGAAGTTGTGCTAAAGTTTCTAGAGTTAGATTAGTCATGCAGCTATCGTAATTGCAATGGACCTTAAACCAAAAATATGGCCATGATATTACAACTTTCAGAAAAAGAGATTTTGACAGATTTGATTCAAGTTCAACAGAAGGTATAGATAAATTTCTGTTATTATATTTTGTAACTTCATGGAATTAAGTTAATTAAGTCTGCTTTAATGGTAGCTAGATCAATAAAACAGCCCTGTCTGCAAATATCTGTGAATCATTCAAACTCTTGTTTCTTTGTTTGCTTTTTATAAGTTTTACTCATAGTGGGTTTGACAAGCATCTATATAAATATATGCTTTGTAGTTACAGTGTGTAAATGCATGAGCACTACAAATTGTTGTGAAAAGAAAGAAGGTTATTAAAGTGTTACAGACCAAATTTAGTATTGATCAAGCCATCTTTAGTAAGCACTAAAGTGTAGATAATGTGTTTTGTAACATTAATCTTGTCACAGTATAATTGTAAATGTATACAAAACAGCTGGGACTCCATTCTTTTGTTGAGCTACTAGAAATCCTGTCAAGCCAAGTGGCCCATTAGGACGGCCCTTGTCCTAGTTTCTGTTGTGTTATTAAAGAGTCTTTGATGATTAAGACTTCTCCTGGACAGGACACTAATCCATTATATATTTTATCCCGGGCCCAGCCCGGTGTTTATTTATACAGCTGAATACATATTGACTGCAGGAACAAGTTGGGTAAAGTGTCTTGCTCAAAATGGGGCAACACTGAGTGGTCTGATTGCAGTTTCTCAGACTTGTGACCCTCTGATAACGAGTCAAAGTTACACACTATAACTGCTTGGCCAATGCACCAACAACAACGCATTATGTGAACTAGCTGTTACTTTTTTTGTTGCTGTTTCTCTTTGTACAAGTTAATAGATCTCTGGGTTCAAACTGCAATGATCATGAGTTCATAGCATGCAATATATTTTAACCCTTATAATTATTTTATGTCCATTGCAATCTTGCTAGTAACCATTTCATTTAATTTGGTTTATAATTCAATGATTGTTATACTGTATCTGGTTATGACTGCCATTAAATCATTAGCTTAATTAATGATCATCAAATGATCCTAATTAAGATGTTTAGAACTACATTATATGAGCTTATATTAAGTTGTTTCACTTTAAACAGTCACTTCCAGTTTTTATGTTACTTAGTACTACTAAGTTTTAAAAAGTAGAGCTAAGAAAGACTATTACCCCTTTAGCTCAGAGGTGCACTTTATTGTGATTTTTATATACATGTCTACAGTTTTTAGTTATTAAGGGAAGGGGTTATATTAGCTGAAACTGACCATTAAAGCTTTGTTATTATTGATTTTTGGAAAAGTCTGATCACTATTTTTTAACACTATTACTGGGTAAAATCGACTTAACACTGGTAGAAAAAAAACCTATCGAACTTTACATGTAAGTGCAATCATTTCAAGTCACTGTGTTAACGTTTACTCACTGCATTTATTTTGTATTATCTAAGGCTTGTTGTGTCTCTGCCACTATGAATAAGCTAAGGATGTGCATTTTGTTTTGAACAGTAGTCCTTCGAAAGCTAGTTCATATAATTATAGTTAGTTCTTTTGTTAGAACATGCAAATGTCACTGTTTTGTCTACGTTTTTTATAAGAGTTTATTTTACCTGCTGCAGTGACAATTTTATTTTTTTTGTCTTTGAATGACTGCTGTTACATGTACATTTTGTAAAGGTGCTAATAAGGTCTGTAAGTAATGCCCTTAGTTTCGTTTTTTATTCAACATTAGAAATAGTTTATGAAACAGCTTAAATGCAAAAATAATTACTTCAAAACTGATTATAGTTAAATTTATTTTTCATTGTGATTTGTGTACACGAATCTCTCAAACTTGGTTAACGCTTAGTTTTTAATACAATTTATTGAAGTGTAATGAACATTATATACAGACATGTGAAGCATATGTATACACATTTACTGTTTTAACGATGCTTAACTTATTTCTTTAGGAAATAAATCGTCTCAATGAAGACAATGCAAAGTTGCGAGAAAGATTTAAAGGGCTGGAGACAAGGGTAAGATGAAATACAGGAGGAATTAGACAGGTTTAACCCCTTAGTCAAAACATCACATGAATGAACTCTGTTGTTTATTTTTCTCCATTTTGATCGACCACACTTACCTTTTTTGACAGTTTAGAAGAACTTGCTTTTCATCTTCAGGGGGTTAGTTTGCTTGATCAATGCAAATTTCTTTGTATTGTTTGTATTTCTCTGTATTTGTTTTGTGTTATGTTATGCAAGGAGAATTTAGTTGTTGATAAACTGGCTGGAGCTGAAAGGGTTTAACTAGGTTTACTATATGAAGTAGCATGAACACAGTAACTTGGATTCTCTTTCCGGATTATTAAGTAGTTTACAATACCAGTTAAAACTAGGCAGTTCACAAAAAAACTTTTAACCAAAACCTGATTAGCTAAACTTTAAAAATGGACCATTTCCTGTTCGTAAACTGTAAGCTTTTTTACAGTATTTCTTTTCAGTTCACTTATTCATTCCTTTCTAGTTGAAATATTAGTTTTCTGTTTTTAGATTTAAGAAAAATTCCATCTGGGGAACATACAAAAATCAAAAGGTTTTCTTTGCTTTTGTTTTAAAGTCTTATGTATAAGATTGGATATTTTTTATCATAATTAATAGTATTAGTGTTATTTATAAAATTATGTATTAAAATGAGTTGTAGTCTATAGTAATTGTAGAACATTATTATAGTTATTAAATCAAAAGGCTGTAAAATATGTAGCAAAGTTATAAAAATATTTGTTTGGGAACATGCAGGTCCGAATTCTTCTCTCATTTACTTAAATACCTACACCGTAGACGCTCTCTCTTATTTCTTTTTTAACCTTCCAGACCGGGGGGCTTATTAGAGAGGGGGACTTATTAGAACGTTTACGGTACTTTGTCTCTCTCTCCATATATATATAGGCCACTAGTGTACTGGATGAGAAGAGTAAACTCATGGCCAACCTGGAACAAACTCAGGCTGAACTCAAAAGCAAGGGCAATTCCAAGGTTTGCTGACTTTAAGATTTCTTTGAGTTTTGACTGTCACTGCTGATAACGCATTTGTAGTTAGGTTTTGTGGTTTAAGGGTGTTCGAACGGTTGGCCAAAATCACCCCTTTCAGCATTGCAGGTATTTGTCATTTTATATAACATTCAAGTGCAAGTTAGGTTAGTTTTATGTGTTAAACATTGATTTCTAAAATTTATTTCGAAAGTTAGCAAACTCTAAGCAAAGCATCATGGCAAACAAATATTCTTAATTTCATATGGTCATTCGAAACAACCAGTACGTATGTAGTGAAAAGTCAGGAAAGACGGATGGGTTCTTGTTAATGAAGCATCTAGTTTGGTATGATGTGTTCAGGATGATATAATGTTCTCAGAATTTGAGAAAAGGGAGTGATTTCCCCCCTTTTTAATTTTTTTTAGAAACAAGTTTCCTTGCCTAATGAAGGTGGTTGGACAGCAAATGTTTCAGCCCTAGAAGAAACCATCTTCCCCTACCAGACAACCCCCAAATCCCCAAACTACACCCCCAATTCCCAAACCCCCATCACCAACTCCCTTTAAAATCAACATAACCCCAAATCCTGCAACTTCCATCCTCTTTCATCAGCAGCATAGTGGTCAGCTTTGTGTGTTTTTTCTAGAAGCAACTTAATTATTTTAATGTCTTCCCTGTCCTTTCTTTTTTCATTGTCATTTGAAATAGGCTCTAGCTACTAAAATTCTGTGTTAAAGATAATTTTTGTAACTAGTGCCGATTTCAGATAGAATAAAGAAAAGGGAGAACAAGGAAGATATTAAATTTAGTCAGTTAGCAGTATTTAAGGAAAAGCCCGTAAAAGAAAGATACAACATTTGGTGGAGAATCCTGTTGATTATTTGCCGCACCTCCTCTGACAGGTGAAGAAGATCTTAGCCAAAATTTTGTAATTATCCTGGATACTGTTACCAATTAGTAATTCTTTCACTTCCCAATGAAACTAAGAAAACTGTGCAATAAAGTCGCTTAAGATTTATTTCAATGTTCAATAAGTATTTTGCAAATCTTTCAGCAATATAGCAAAGAACTTGCAGATGTCGAGAAGCAGATGTCAGCTCTTAGAATGGATTTACAAAAGGTAAAGTTCGATTGTAACAGTTTCTAATGTGATCATAAACTTTATCTAACAACACTTAACATTTAGTGGATACGATCGTCAACAAAAGAAAAGACCATTTAGGTTCAAGCCGATACCAGAATTTATTTTTTATATAATCAAGCAGAAACACTCATTTTTTATATAGTCAATTTATTTTTATATAGTCAAGCAGAAATACTCAATTTTTCGGCCACTTTTTCCATCTTCCGATAACTTGAACCTTTTTTTAAATACCCTTTCAAGAATGTTCGAGTTATTGGGATTCAACTGTACATGTGGGGTGCATTGTAGAATGTTAAAAGTACTTGTTGTGTTGGAATATAATATTTTGTTTTTGAGTTTGTATGTTGTCTTTGCAGGCAAGAGAGAGTGGAAAGGCAGGAAATAACTCTTTTGGGGAGGAACTTACTGATTCGAAGGTAAAACTGTTTTTGAGCTCTTCAACTACCAGGAAGTTGGCACCATGTATATATGGTTAGCTGTGTTATGTGCTAACATCTTCATTCTCACCGCTGTCATTACCATCACCACTAGTGACACTATCATCAGTCACCATTTGTAACTATCACTATCATCATCATCATCACTTCTACCGTTGTCATTATCACTCCCATCATCCCTCCCATTATCCCTCCCTGCCCCTACCCGATGGCCTAGCGAGGCTTTGCCAGGTACCTTCTGAATTTCAGTCCGTCTGCACTCAGAAAGATCTGTGTTTAATAGTTTTGCATGGACTCTCGCCCTTTTTGATGTTTACTATGGATGATCCCACCCTTTTATGAAACGTGCTCTAGTGAAATTGAAATGTGAGATGAAGCTGAAGGCCTGGACTGGGTTTTTCAAAGGATGTTTAACATTAACCCTGGGTTGAGCCAAAATTCAAGCGTTACTTCTTCCCTAAGGAAAAATATACGTTTCTTATACACAGCTTTTTAGATTTTCCAAAGAAAAACTTGACATTTTCAGAAACAAGAACGTTGGTTAAAAATTTAACCCTGGGTTAATGCTTATCAGTCTTTGGACAGTGTGCCGCCACCCACCACTACCCCCGACAAAATTGGGTCCCTTAAATATACCATTGTTTTGACTTCTTCCCTTAGTGTTCCAGCAATAAACAGAGCGAAACGTATTTTTTATTGTATGAGTTAGTTCTTCTGTTAGGACTTCAAGTTGAATCCACTTGATTTTCTTTCAGCATGAAATTTTACGGCTACAGCATGAGCTGGAGAGAAGCCAAGAGGTAAAATAAATAAATCTTTGACAGTTCATTTTGGAAGGAGCTAAGATTCTTTGCTAGGCTCGAGAAGCTCGCAGGATTCAAAATGCTATTGATTGAAATATGCTACAGTTTTTTTCCCCATGCTGCAAATCTAAACGATCAAAAATAACTCAACGGGGCATTGCTTCCCTGTCGTTTGTCCACCCCACCCATCCCTCCCCATCCCATTGAAATGGGTAGATATGTTAAAGACAGAGTTTTTGGCATAATTGCGAATTTTATATGTATTAAGTTAGAAAATTGAATGTGTCGAATCGTCTAACTGGCATTTTCTATATTTCTCGAAGTGCTGCCGCTTAGCGTAAAGATGTTTTGGTTTCTAATCTTGTAGTTTATTTTCATTTACTTTTTGGTTTGTATAGGTGAGGACTACTCTAAACGAGTTAGATAAACGACCAAGACCTTTCGTTGTAATGAAGAACTGTAGTTTATTATTTTATTCATTTTATTTATTTTCACCAACATTGTAATTATTCTGCTTAATTTTCTTCATTATAAATCGTAAAACGCTTTTGATCAATCCAGGAAAGAACGTTATATAATTTTTGAGTTACGATTATGTTGTATATTATTTTCAACAATCAAATAAAAGAGCGTATTTGAAGATTCTCTCTTTAAGATACATTTTTTTTTACTTGAAACCATAGTCAAGGTAAGATACTTAAGGGAGGTTTCAATAAATTAGTACTTGATTTTTCTTTCAAGGAACTTACCAAGAAATTTAGCGAGACAGCGCAGTACAAGAACATGAAGCAGATGTTGCAGAACAAGAACGAACAGATCAAAGAGCTTAGGAGTCGTCTCAAAAAGTAGGTTGCTAAGGAACTACATTTTTAAACTTTAGTTTTAACGTGTCATCTAATCGTACAGGCAAGTAGATCGTTTGTAGATTTAAGATTTTTGATTTTTTTTTCTTGGTGTTGGTAAATCAAAGAGCATTAAACTGATTCTTTATGTCTTGCAAAGCGGAAAGGATTGGCGCAGTGGTAAGATCTCTGCCTCCCAAGCCTGAGGTCCCCGGTTCGATCCCCGGCCTGGTCGAGAGTTGATCATGAATATTTGGGCGACCTTCTTTCCCGCTAAAGGCCACTCAGCTTTCCATCCTTCCGGGGTCGGTGAAACGAGTACCAGCATACATGGACCGCTTTGAAGCGGTTGCCAGTTGCGCCTATATACGCTTCCGGTCCGCTGGGGGTAAACTGATCATTGTAAAGCGCCTTGGAGCATTAATATGGAAAGGGCGCTATATAAATGCACCACCTTTACCTTTTTTTCTTTGAAGCTTCTGTGTTGTCTGCAGCAGTTCTTCCCTGTTCACAACCCGTGTGAGCCAAGACGCGGTTAAAGCTAAAAAAGATAGCTCAACAAAACATGAATACTATACGAAATCATGAAACAAGACAAGAAACTCAATGGTTTGTCAGACTTCTATTACTATGTCTTTTTTTCACTTCCAGGTATGAACCAGATTCTTAAGAAGCACTTGTAAGGCTGTTCAGCAATGAAGTCAATGAGTTGGACATGATGGTTCTGTTAATGTTGAAACTAAGGCGTTCTCTCTATTTATTGTTGATGGCGGTAAAGGTTGTTGATTACAAGGATTAGCTATTTTTTGTTTTAAATTCCAAGGATTGATTTTCTCGACTTACTCTCTGACTATATTTAGTATTGCTTTCATGTGTTTACCAAATGAATAATAATTAAATATCCGCAACTCTATAAACGGATAACTATGTTCAAAGTATTAAATCAAAGACAAATTATGATCATGGAACGTTAGACATTTGCGCGTTACTGCAAGAAGTAACTTCTTTGCTGTTGCCTGGTTGTTTTTGAAGAATCGACAACATTCCATTTTTGTAACTTTCGTTCACTAATTTGGTACACCAGACCATAGACGGTACAACCTCTTTGTAGAAAAACTAGTGTCTTGTTATGTGACAAGTATGTTTTTTAACCTTTCTGTACACATCAGTGAACAAGTAATGTTAATCTTAAAATGTTTGTAAGCTATCCTTTCTTGAAACGTTCTTTAATGAGGTATCGTTAAACACTCTGCAAATGTTAAAGTTTTTCGTCTCAGATCTCTTTGAAAGACAAATTAAACCCTAGTTATGAAGTACAACGTAAACTTAAATAACATATATTCGATGTAATAAGTTGTTATTAGTGTTTACCAAAGCAACATGTATCCATTTTCGCGTTTTCTGATTGGCTCCCGTTTCTCGCGATACCCAAGCCTCTTTGAAAGGTCATTCCACAGTTTTGCATTGAGCATCTTTACTGCGCATAATAGAAATTTTAAATTGTTTACACTCTTTTATCATGTTCTGGTGAATGTTGAGCTCTCGAAGACACATCAAAAAATTATGCAAAAAAATAATTTTCTTCTTAAAATATGGAGCTTTTTGTTTAAGTGGTCCCAGTCTCTCCTCGGAAATGGGGAAAAACAGCATATGTTTTGCCGGTTTTCCTAGAGTTTCTCCTAAACAAGCACAGGTACCCCACAATTTTTTTCTTCATCAATCAAATCTCAAGACCCTTTGAAGAGAAAAAATAGGAAAAATCTGGGTGTTAAAAATGGCGGGAAAAATATGAAAATCATAGATGAGAGTATACCGTTCCTTTAGGTACAGGAACCATAACAACAACAAAAGCGCACGAAAATTCCTCCTTATCAAAAACGTTTTTGCTAAAAATCACAAGAAAATTATTTTTCTAGTCCAGAAGAACTCTTTACGTTATCTTCCTTTACTTTTCTTATGTTCTTTGATATTTTCTTTGTTGGTTGGCAACACGTGGAAACTATAGTTTTAACTTCAAGCTTGCAATACAAGAAAATTAGCCCTGGAGGGGGTATTTGTGTTAATCATATCTCAAAAGTAAACATGTGCACCCCTTCCTTTTTATTTTACTTTTTGAGTCAACATATAATGATTGACAAATGGCGAAAGTTTGAAAAAAATCTGCAACTTTATAGCGGTTTGTTGGTTTTTATGGTTTTCAACTTCAGAATCTTCTTTGAAATGTGGAAGTTGTCGTTGTTCTTCTTCCAGTTAGAGAGCTTCCAGAATTAATGGCACTCAAACTTGTACCTTACATTTTCAAGCTACATTATGGGAAATAGGGCGTTGCCTTTTTAACAAATTACTCAAGAACTATGAAGACCAAAAGTTCAGAAACCAGGATGCCGTATTCGGCGGAAATCAAGAGGAAAAAATTACCCTAAACGGTTAGTTGTTGAACTTGTTAGTCATTGAAGTAAAATATAAATTAAGTTTTCGCGTTTCGTTGATGCGGATTTTTCAACCGTTCGTTGAACTGCCATTTCGTGTACCAAAACTTGCAACAGTTTCCAATATCAAAGAAATGTTTCAATAATAACGAATGCGGGCTCAGGGAACGGGATCTCGATTCACCCAAATATGGGGAAAAACTCCATATATGGCCACAAACTATAAATGCGTACATTATCGAAAGAATTGCGAAACTGTTTTACGTGTTCAGCCTGAGGTACAGGATTTTGTCCTCCGTTAAAGATTCATTCTTTACCCTCGATTCTACATACAAAATGCACATACAATGACAAGGTAAACAACAGGCTTAATACTAAAAACTGTCAAACAACTATTTGCTGAGGATTTTATGTAACGTTTGACGAACGATCTCCAATTTTGTTGCGTAATTAGCTCCAATCGAAAATTTGAACTTCTTCGAAGACTTAACAACTTCAGAACACAGCGAAGGGTTTAGTTTGCAACACCACAGAACCGGAAGAATCGAAGAAACAGAGAGGAGCGAGTGACATTTGGCGGGACATTTTGGTAACTAATTTATTCGAAATGGCCATATGAGCGGCCGCTCAAGGTATTCAATAGACTAAATGAGCGGTAGTTTTCAATTTTCTTAAATAACGCGAAATATCATAACCCTCGGGCGTAGAGACTACTCTTACTTTATTTAGAATCTAAAGGCGATTTCGATTTTTTATGAAACGTTTTATATAGTCGCCTTTCCTTCTCTCTGCATACTATAAACTCGCCATTCTTGTCTGTCGCAGCTAGATCACTGTCACGACCGCCCTCCCGCTCAAGGTCCTAAATAGACCAAATGAGCGGGAAATGCGAGAAATCACAATCCCACTTGATTTCAGATACAACGCCTTAACCACTCGGCCATCACAGCTGCCGTTGGTTTAACTGATTGTTCTAAGGCCCTTTAAAAACCAGTTCCACCATTGACCTTTTGACCTATAAAATTTTTTAACGCTGTGAGCAGGGTTGTATCAATCATAAATGTAATACCAACCATAAATGTAATACTAACCATAAATGTAATACTAACCATAAATGTAATAATCTTTAACCATAA